>SJOL01006586.1:2059840-2099645 GCA_004794785.1 Opisthorchis felineus
AGATATCGCAGTATATTTTCATGAAGGAAACTACTCACAAGGTTGCTGAAAACTCTTCGACAGCCCACAACCGGCTTCGCCCTTCTTGGGGCTCATCAGGTAGGCGCAGTCCCCGAGTTTCCGTCAACTCTATGCTCTACTTGAAAACAAAACGGACAGATTTCGACAAATGCACTGATTGCATATCAACTTGGTTTTCACTTGAGACTCAGCTGACTCTCACTTGAGAAAAAATGCTCACAAGGTCAAAGGCTGTCGAAGAGTTTTCAGCAACCCAGTGAATAGTTTCCTTAGTAAAAATATACTACGATATCTCGAATATCGTACCAACTGAAACATGAGGCGGCCTTTGTGCAGCACATTCAGTTGAGTATCCCGTGACAATAAACTTGATATACTCCTACTATGCTTAGTAATATCGCGCATGGGTTTCTAAGTAGTATACTGAGGAGCGGGTGGTTCTACGAGCTAAAATATAATAAATTAGTGTTTTGTAAAAGGTTATTAGTTCCCATGCTAACAGAAAGTCTGTGGAAATTAGTCTAGCACTCAGGATACGCCTACCATCTACTCGTTGTCGTGAGTGGTGGCCGTCACTAATACTGGCGAACGTGGTGTACCCATTTAAATAGACACGTGACAGAAACCTCGGTGCACGTACGCCCAGACGTTTGCACGTCTTGCACTCATACTTTTGTGAGCCACATTATGTGAATTTCCGTGATGGCTTCAGACGACACCATCGTGGCATGCATACACATACTCGGTCCTTAAGACCACCATGCGCTAAAAATTCACGTTTTGCTGTCGCTTGTTGTTCACTGACCAACAAATCAAACTTTTTCTAAGTCGATTAACTTTGGATGTTTTTTAAATTTTGGTGCCAAATGCGGCGACAAACCCGACAGCCTAATGTTCTTTATGATCTAGGTGATCTCAACAAACGAACTCCCCATTTGAAATCATTTTCGCCGGGCAAATTTATGTTCGCTTGAATGTTTTTCTTCAGAGCACATCAGACTAACGACAATTGAGATAAATCACGCATGGAATGACATTGAAGATCTTTTGCATATATAGTGGGTTATTCCAGCGAGCCTACTGCAAGAAACTGGGAAAAATATTCGTACCCGGCTAAAAATAAGGTTTTAAGGAATGGCGGAAGCTAGCAAACGGCAGAATTACTCAGAACAATATGATAAGAAAGAGACTGACTTACTATAAATTTATCTGTAGTTTTTCTCCAAACTAATTTAGTGCTTGAGACAAATTGTTAGATACTCATTGTCTGAAGCCTAGTCACAGTAGTTTGGTTACAAATAAACCAGCTATGGACCATATTTGGGCGCATTCTCTCACGAGAATATAAGGATCATTTAGCCTCTGTCTGGAGGGCGGCTTCTTATCGGGGATTGTAGATAACGAGAGATGAGGTTGCGCATTCTCTTTAGTTTCACTCCAGAGGAATAATTGATTCAGGAAATGGTTTAAGTGGCTGCCCACAATGTTACTTAAAACTCTTCGTCAGCCCATTACCTTGTGAGTAGCGTGCCTTCAAAAAAATGTACAGCTGTCTCGATGCCGTCAAAATAAAACATGAGGCGGCCTTTGTGCAGCATATTCACAAAATGGGGGGTTCAGCTAGGATTCAGCTGAGTCTACCGTTAAAACCAACTTAAAATGCGACTAAGCTTATTTCGCGAATTGGCTGAACTATGTTTAGAAAGCATTTGTCAGTGTGTCGAAATGTTGGTAGCTCGGATGTGTTCATTGGTGATTGATCAGATGGCCGTTGATCGCCGAGCTTGGTGACCACAGTTGGTCCCCAGCCAAGGAGACACCGTCAGTTCGCAAATGAATGGGTTCTTCCTCCACACCTATCTGCATTTATACCGTTTTTGAAGAGTACCTTATACCATACCGTGTGACTGGCTAGTCGGCTTCTGTCCTTCTTGTAATTTTATTGACCCTTTCGCGATTTGCTCTGCGTTTTGGTTCTAATAAACTCATTCCATTGGTTTGTTGGGTAGCTACTTTGGAGTGTTTTAGGTCCGTTTTTGAGGGGTCCGTATCCGGGTTGTGTTGTTTTGTGGTCTTGTTTCCTTGAGTTGTGGCGATTTCTGTTTTTGGTAGTTTGATTGTTCCTTTGTTTGTGTCGTAGTCTCATCTTAAGTTCAATTAGCCAGTTGTACTTCCTCGTTTGATGCAGTTTATTCTTTCTCGTGTTGGCCGATTTGGTTTCGCCTGAATGATGAATTTGATACCTCTCCTTGTGGAGTCCTCCTCTATCATCTTTCAATTTATCAGTTCGATACTAGTCCGGGAAATAGAGTAATCCCCTCGATTTTTGTTTTTTGTTTGTCTGTCTCTTCTATACAGGTTCATTCTGCTTTGTTGTGCGGCTTTGTGTTCTGTTGTTCCGTAGTTCTCTTTCATGCAGTGGTTGATGGATTGGGTCGGTTTCAATGTGTTCGTTCACGGCTTTTTCAGTGGAGTACCATTCTTTCATGATTTCACATTATTTCATCTTTCTTGCTTGAGCCAATACGTGAAAGTTGCTCCTGTCGAATTTGTGTCCATTTTGATCTTCGAGCACGGAGACGAGTGAAAATTGGTCTTTTCCTTTTGATTGCAATTTGGTGTTCATGTATTCTAGTAGAGGGCTTTCTTCCTGTTTGTCACAATCTCCGCATATAACGTTGGTCCTCACCATTGTGTCCAATCGTCTGTTTTATTTTCATAGTGCTTTCTGTGAGGTACTCGCAGGTTTGTGAGCCACGGTTATTTTATACTGTCGTAACAACACTGCAGTCATTTCTGAAGCATTTTTGATGAATGCAAGTGTGACGTGTCTCCTTCTATTTGTGCTATTGAGGTTGCGGAAATGGGCTTTCTGAGTTCGACAGATGAAACTTCCGGAGTATTCATTTCCCTAAAAAGCGTTGTACAAGCGTTCCTCCTCTCTGACTTTCGATTTCGTAGTATTGCATTATTGCAATACGCTTGAAAAGGATCCGAATTCAGCCTTGCTTGTGACAGTTCGGATAATTGCTGAGAATTCGGCCTGTATTCGTCGCTTTTACGTAGACTTCCGTCTGCAATTGTCCAACTGGTCGTGCATAAGCTGAGCGGTTCTTAGAGATCTTTTTCTAGAGACTCATTTGGTGCGCAGCTGTGTTGGTGGTACCCAGGTCTACCTATGCAAACAGTGAGTTTACATCAGACGAAACCATTATTTCATCCTTTTCAACGCTTGTATTCATCAGTTTTTTCTCAAAAATTGTCCCGCATTGTTGACTGAATGTTGTGACCAACTTATGATATACTTCAACCTCCTCCACAGTTCTTTTGACAGGTGGTTAGTTGGAGTCCCCGGGAATAATATGATTAGTCGTAGCAGTGTTGACTATTTATGTACTTTCGGGAGCCCTTAGAAGCGGGGAATGGCCGATTCCTGAGCTCTCATTCTCCAGATCTTCTCTTGTGATCCTTTGAAGCTCTTTGAGTTTCTCCAAGTTTTTTCATTTTGTTCACAATTTGTTTGCTTTGGTCATTCCCGATGGGGCGGCACGTAGTCGTGTCGTTCAGTAGAGCTTTCGGTTGAATGATGTAGCTCGGCCTGTCCATGATGACTGTCAAGCGACCCTTGACAGTCCGTAGAATGACGACTGTCTCACCTTTCGTTAGCCTGTTTTTTTGCCTCATTTTCTTTGCTTGACAGGGCATTGAATGCTTTGTTGTGTGGGATGGCTGGAACTACGGTTTGACAGAGATGTTGCTGAACGTCTTTATCAAGTTGAATCTACATCACTTCTGTTTCTAGGCTAGCTTGATATTCTAGGTTTATGGCGTCTTTGGAAATGGAATCGAGTATTCTGATTGGAACATTCTGTTCTGCTCAAGTAAATTGTCTGCTGGAGAGGTTCTTTTTCCAAGTACAATGGTTATTGTCCTTTTCCCGGTTACCAACCTGCCTAAAGAGTTTATTTTCGGGACATGTCTTCTTGTTTTTAGCGGTGCATCTGACTCTTCGTACCATTTCAATGGTGGACTGTTGTGTTTCAGGTCCCAGCACCCTCGTTGACCATTCTCTCATACTTTCTAAGGCGACTGTATGCATCTGTAATCATTAACCTGACCATCCGCCTACCATTCTTTCTGGCCAATGTCCAAGCTTGCGGATAATTCAGTGGTGACCGATAGGTTACGCTAGCGGGAAAGCTGTATTTCCTCAGATATTCATGGAGGAAATTTAGCTGTTGTCGTGTGAAGGCTTGGCGACAGGCGAAATTTTCCTATCGAGAACTGTTTTGAGCGTGCAACGCCCGAATTGGTTGCCAACGTGTCGAAATATTGGCAGCTCGGTTGGGTCTACTGGTGGCTGATCAGATGGCCGTTGCTCTGTTCGGTCCAAACTAATTGCCAAGCTCAGAGATTAGATCAACTGCCGTCTGATCAACCACCAGTAGGAGGCATTTGTACAGCAATATACTAACACAGCAAAGACCAAAATTGATACTGGATTGAGTGCTTGACTTAACAGTACCCCGGGGAATATTGGGTGGGTCACAATAAAGTAAATGAAATTTTGAGCGTTCAAACATGTTTGGGAGCTTTCCAAAAGCACTGTTTGCCATAGCTGCTATTGAGTCTAATCACCAGCAGGAGAGACAAAAACGGGCAACTTGGGAGGACAATTGTCTCCAGTTTACACCACATCAACCTATTCAGTGAGAGCTTTATAAACGGATTCATTTTTAAAGAGACCTAGCGGTTTATGCAACGATGTCTCTAATCTAATTACATTTGATTGATTTATAATCCTACTGTATCTTCCAGCACTCTCAGTCGTGTGGCGGTATGAGGTGAGTGGCAACCTTTCTCTTATTTTAGCAATACACTGTTTTATTGAGTAAGAGTACAAGCATTACTCTATTTGTATCTAAACTGTTTTCATCCACTTGGATGTAAGTCTGCCTTCAAATAAGAAAGGAGACTTTTGAAGAACTTGGCTTGTGAGCAATAAGGCTAGCATGTTCAACTTTACGGTAGAAGCAAACCTATTGGTTTTTTCAGTGACTTTAATATCAGTCTTGGTTTGGTTGTTACGAATGTAGTGGTTTTATATCGCAGGTGCAGGCACCTACGAGCTTACACTTTAAAAACAGCACCCATATTGTGAACCCCAATACCGTATAGATTAACAGTGTTGCTGAAAGATTTTAACCATCGGATTATGGCGTTTGCTCGTGTACTAACAATAAGTTAAACTGGAGAATTCTACCTTTATTTTAGCTACGGGGAGAAAACGGGAGCATGGTTGCAGCCAACCACTCGTGGGACACCCGTATTTGAGGTTGCCCATTGCGTGCGGGCATTCACAAGCAAGTCTGCACTCGTCTGGGACCTTACCATGATGCCCTCCTACTCAACATAGTGAATTCTCTCCTGCCAGACAATATGTCAATGCCCTTTAGCATCAAACTTGGTATTCTATTGCATGACCGGTTGCCCTATTGTTCTGATAACGTATCGTGCTTTATAATCTGGTAGTCTAAGGCAATGGCAATGTCCATTATTCAGTAATCAATTGCTCATCGTCGATATGGATCTCCAACTGCTTTCCGTATGAAATGCACTGAATGGACGATTGACCAGAAAGCTGCCATTTTGTCAAATGGACACCGGAGCATGTACGTATCTCTCGTGCCATCGTGGCCAGTCAACTAACGAGCACTACCAGAAGCGTTATTGCCACCAGCTACCGTCAAACCAAGGGACACTAAATTGGGTAGTTTGCGAGATTGACATAAGCCAATTCATAAGACAAATGCACGATGTCGACTGAAAACCGCAAGATGAAAAACAACGGAAGGATGCGAAGTGACAGTTATGCGATGTTCTTTCAAAAATCTTCTCCCTTCTAACGAACGGCGAATTTTCAATTGTCCTGTACTCTCACCTCATGGTCATTTGTGCTGCCATTTGCAAGGTACAAGTGGCCTGTATGCATCGGATAAACTACAACCTTAAACCAAACAAGTATTCACCCTAGTACGCAAATGGCTAACATTAGCTGCATAAGGAATAAATATTTTGTGCAATTTAATTGTACTCTCATCGCACTTTGTAATGACTGCGCTTCACCGATGGTTCTGCTCACACCTGTTAGCCGATTGGCTCACATCCGTCCACGCAGAAGATATCCAGTACCCTTTCCATCGAGGAGAACCTGCTAGATAAAACATGTCG
Organism: Opisthorchis felineus; assembly: GCA_004794785.1. NCBI lineage: Eukaryota > Metazoa > Platyhelminthes > Trematoda > Opisthorchiida > Opisthorchiidae > Opisthorchis > Opisthorchis felineus. The sequence continues at coordinate 2,066,093 of SJOL01006586.1, forward strand.
ATTGAGAGTAAATAAAATTTCTTATCGAGAAATTGAGCCTTGCAAAAACGAACAGGGAACATATTATGGTCCAATCGAGTTGACCTTGGGAAAGGGATACCAGAATGCAAGTGCTCTATTACAGTGACCAAGATATTCAAATGACTGTCATTGCAAACAGCACGTCGCAGACACGGTTGATACAATAACAAACTACACATCTGAATGTTGTTTAACAGGAATTTAGTAGGCCTAGTCAGCACTTTGGCCTTGGATAGACACCCAGCATCATGTGTTGGAAGTTTTCATGGTTGAAAGCCGAAGGTGATACAGGACAAGATAAAGCAAAAGATAGTAACCGAATATTTGTCGAGTCGTCACCAGCCGCACTGTTTTCGCTGCTTTGTAATGAGTTACCTTCGTGAAAAGCTAGTCCGTTTGGTACGTCTTACTTAATTTCAGTCAGATGAACTGCCAGTTTTCTTTAGGCTGGAAGACGGGAAGTAATAAGCATTAAACAAGTTCGACAAGACACACTGGCTTATGTGCTTTGGCTGGTAGGATATTCTTGACATCACAGTATACATTCTTGGAGGAAACCCCATTCATCAGGTTGCTGAAAACTAACAACCGTCTACCGGGTTTGCCTTCCTTAGAGCACGCCAGGTAGGCATCTTTCCCGAGTCGAAGAGTAGCGTTCCAGCAAGGAAATATTCTGCAATATCTCAAATATCGTGCCAACTGGAACAAAAGACGGTTTTTTGCACCACATTCAGTTGAGAATTCTTGTAAAAAGGATTCATTTGAGACTCTCGTTAATGCCAGTATTATTTGTATGTAAGTGTACTTTGTTAACGAGGCTTTTGGCCTTCAATAGCTTATTTTCACCTGCCTGTAGTAGAAACCTGACGCGACACTGCGAAAGAAGTCCGGCATATTGTGTAGCTCTAAGCACTTTGATAAGTTGTTTCGCAGTACTCGCAATATGTCATCTGCGCATATAAAGCAGATACTACGGTTATATTGGTAACTTCTTAACGAGGAGGCACTCCTGTCGGGGAAGCCTTTGGAAAATCCCTAAGTTATCTCATAGAAGATGTGAATATCATACTAGAAAACCTATTATTAAGCGGTTTCTCTCTGCATGTGAGGATACACTGACAAATACTACCTCTCTCACGCTAGAAAAGCATTTGAGCGATTAGGCCATTGCTGATACAAAGGACTGAACAATCAAGGAATGTGACACGGAAAATGCGATCTGTCATTTCAGACCTTGCCGTGATTCTTGTTATCCGCTCGAAACAATGGCGTTTTTGGACGGTCCTAGCAAGTAATACAAAGATGTGCACGGCACTCGGTTGAGGACGGCCTACTGTTTGTGCTGAGTAGTTTCTAGTGGATTAGCTTATTTATATCCGTATAAATCGAAGCCCCACCACTGACCCAAGTTTAGATATGTTTAGATATGTCCGTCATGAAGGGACTGGACCCTAACCTGGTGTCACGGTTTATGTGCTTCCGTGACCCACTGAGTCACACTGGGGGGTTGCCCGTGCGACACCCACAGAGTCCCTCATACCAAGTTGGTCGTTGATGATGGTGATGATGATGATGATGATGATGACGAAAGAACCAACGCACCGTGTTACTTCGGTGACTTCAGGGAATAAGGTTTGTTCGTTACGACGGAAGCGATTACTTTGACGTGATCTTGAGAATGCCACTTGTACCAGAAACACTTTGCGACCAAATTCGTTCTAACAAGAATCCCGCAGTATGATCGTTGGAGATGCCGATGGCTTTCAAAGCTATGCCTCATACTAGACGGTGAAATATGACGACTAGATTGTGAAAAGTACTCCACTACAAAATGTGTGCTCAGGACCTACTTCCTCCGATGCCACCTAAAATCAGAAAGGTATTTAAATAAATCTCCCCAAGATTTTTTGACTAGAATGTGCTCAAATGTCAATTCGCGTCCCAGAATTGAGGAGGGAATTTTCACGTTATTGTAGAATCAAATTGTATTTACTGAATGAAAGCGTTAAACAGTGTTACCTAGGAATGTACCCACACAGGCAGCGATATTAAGTCACTCAAGTAAGGATGATACGGTCAGATTTAGTGAGACTAAAGTAAGACTCCATTTGGACCAAAGCTGAGATAAGCAAAGGAAGAGGGTGACCATCCACAGTCGTTCTCAGCCCGCAGGCTGACTATGTATTGGGTCTCTGGAAGGAATCCAGACAGTGAAAATGAAGTCGAATCTGGTGGCGCCCAATAGTCGCTTGCACCTTCTGGCCGGCCGATAAGCAGAATATCGTACTGTTGACGAAGTTCTTTCTCTTCCCCAGCCATCCAGTTTAGGACAACTTCGTTAACGTCTCCGGTAGCTGAAAGACCTTCGGGCTGTTCACAGGGACCTAAAAGGAGAGGACCAGTTTTCAAGGCTCGGTCTCTAGTCCATTGAAGTAGAAGGACAGTAACTACTTGAGATTAGAAAAATGTCATTTAGTGTGCACTTTAGGTTTTCAAGCGTCCCTTAGAGAGATAATGGATATATTTGTGCACCCATGTAAATGTAAAATTCATTGGTCTAAATTACCATAGCATGCTATTTCATTTCTGGACTTAAAAACATACATTGCTTGGATTTGATTTCATGAGTTACAAGAATTCACCAATTCACCTAGTCACCCTAACAGTGATTACGGTCTGACATTATATATATATATATATATATATAATCATTCGTTAAAAATACACATAAATTCGTCATAAAATTGGATTGCACATTTTCACGGGAATTCCAACCTACCTTTGATCCTTGAATTTAACTTACGAATTCTCCTGAATGCATTTTGCGAAGTGCGTTCATCGAGTACTTGGTCGATCTTCCAAGCTCAAGTTAACTTGTCATCTCGGGTCATGTCGCCTAACTGAATATTTTCATTTAAAGTCACATCATGGAACGACACTCAACGGATGCAGAATAAAGCAAATTGTATCCATCTGCTTTCACAAGCGTGAAAAATAAGGTTACTTATGGCTCGGTCCTTAGGACAGTAATACGGACTGGGCTCACACATCAAAATAGCCTGAATTGCCATCAACAGAGCGTGAACGCTGAGTTTCCATGATCTCTTACTACCACGCTGCTTTTCGTAAGAACCTATTCACTGGAACAGGCATATCCATCGGCTCACAATTACAAACGGCTAGTATACTTAGGGTTCATCCGCCCAGTTCAGCGGGAGTTCGGATTCTTGTACGCAGAATGCAGTAACACAGCCTTCGTGCCTGATAATGTTACGTCTTGATTTACGCCATAGCGATTTAGTGTGTACCTCCGATATGACGTTAACCGGTGAAGTGCAATAAGGCAGCGTGAGAAGCCACCTCGCGGTAACCTATGATGTAACGGTCGATCTAACCACAAGCAGCCACACTTGCCAGAGGCGCGGAATGCCCGCACTTAGTGAAGTAAACTAAGTGATCTAATGTATGTTTGAATCCCCGTACAAACGCGCAAACCTCTTATATGTATAGTCCAGTGGTTACGAGGCCTACGTGCATTTTCTCAGATTGATCAAGGTAGTATTAGAAACAACCGGTGCAAGTTCAGTAAAAGTTTCACTGTAAACCTCCTTATTCAGGAGAGTCCGAGTTGAGGAAAACGTAGGTAGGTCTGTTCCCTTTGTTCCATGCACTTCCTTCATCCCAAGTTACATGTAAATAGTGGCTTAATGAATTCCTATTGTGAATAGTACTGGTGGTGTTAGAAACAGTAGAATGTACAACTTTCGGTTCTTTCCCAACGGATAAGGTTTCCTTAACCCCATGGTGTTCAACAGCCAACAGACTATACTTATATTCAGCCAATACAGCGCTCTAGACATTTTACAGTACGCACGTTTTAGAACAAAAGTGATCTTTGAGTACGATTTTTGGAATGATTGTGGGCGGTCTACGGACACGTGACTCAGTTGTACTTTGCTTCAAAATGGATGTCTCGTGAGACAGGACAGAAACGTAATTTAGTGTGATCCTTCTAGATGTTGACTTAGTCAAACCGTCTGACTGTCCGTAAATAGTCATACCGTTCATCCTAATTTGTCACCTATTCTCACAGAGGACCTGACAACCGGCTTGAACTTTGACCTAATGGTCATAGTAAGCAAGCTAACGTTCCAGACAAGTTCAGACAAGGAGGTATTCCGTTCATGTTGTGCTTCTCACGTAAGTACAGCTTGTTTCGGCATGCAATACCTTCTTTCAGCCCAACAAAATTGATGGAGCAGCATGTGTGCGCTAGCTTCAAGACGGCTGCCGGCAGTCGTTTTCATTGCATTCATGAAGACTGTAAACTTATTCCACTGGTGATCACAGACACATGGTTTCGGCCAACGTATCCAGAATAGAACAGGAGTAAATGCTTGCCTCCTGCCGCCCTATTTTCTTCTGCAATCCGTTAACGAAATAACGGATTCTTAAAGCGCTACCTATTACATTCATTCTGAGTGAACGGAATAAAATAATCTGTTTTTGGTAGCCATATAAAATTATCTACTTTCGAAGTCAATTGAATGTTGTTCAGATGTCCAAATCCTATAGAACGAACAGGACGGGTTAGTAACAAAATAATGATTGCCGGGTAAGTGGCCCAAACGAAGAACAGTGGTATGGTCATGTTCTTACCGGAGACCCCGGAGAAAAGTGTGTATTTATAGGGTTAAACTACCTCCAAACTGAGCAGATTATCAATTCGTTGCGTAATATGTGGCACCAAGTTTCATACTATAAATGGGTATTTGCTGGAGAGTGCGGTGGGGGGAGGGAGCTTTTGTTATGACTTGAACGGGGTGAAGATCAAGGCTCATGACTGTAGGTGGCTGCCTTCGACTTATTGTTCACACACTGAGTGTACACGAGGGAAGACGGATTAGTTCAGTGAGAAGAAAGCTTTTTAAGACTAACAAATCATTTTCAAATAACTGCAGGCTGATCGATAAGTATAATGACTATGATGCTCTTCTTCGGCTGAATGTACAAGGCTGCCTCATGTTTCAGTTGGTACGATATTCGAGATATCGGAATATATTGTATAGACGTAACACACCACTCATAGGGTTACTGAAGAGGCGCACTCAGCTACATCCAACGGAATTTATCCAGAAACTTGACGCCGGACTGATCGGTTTACTGCATCTTAATTTCGACCCTTATCTCTCTCCCTCTCTGTGTTTCGTAGTTCAAATACTCGTGAGAATATGCCAGCAACCTTTGCTGTGTTATCTGAGTATGGTTAATTTAGATTATCTAAATCCTTCGGTTTTGAGCATGCTTCAAGAAACACCAAAATTTTACATTTACCTCTTGCCCATCTACATAGTTTGCTGTGAACTTGCAACATCCGAGATGCTTAGAAAATATAACCAGATATTTGTAAGGGAAGGTGAAGGGGAGGCCATCTTCGCTGTAAGTTTAATACTCCATTTTGTTAGTATTATCATTTATAATCATTGTTTATTGGACTGTCCTGCTCAACTCTACATAAATAGACTGAAATTTTGATCAGAGCACAGAGGTAAAACACTCATTAGAATCATCAAACTTACCTGGAGGAGACGTCTCAAGTATATAGGTTTCGGATACTGGTGACCAGCCACATTCGTTTTCGGCCATTACCTTGATGTCATATGCATTGCAGCTGCTAACACTCTGCAATACAGCATTTGTATCGCTTCCAACTATCCACTCAAAGAATGTTATGTTCGCCTTGTCCGTATACTCAATCTTTTGATTGAGCAAAGGTCGTACAGAATCAATAACCCAGCTCAAATTATACGAGCCGGCGTCTTCGACGACCGTCAGGTTGGCCGGCTCATGGGGAATATCTATGTAGTTTGGGAAGTGAATATCGACAGAACATCGAAAATTACGAAGGAATCATTGGATTAGTCTTAAGAATCGAACACGTAGTTAGTTTGCACTCGAAAGATGCATGGCATACGTTCACAATCATGCAACCGTTGATGCCAGATTTATGGAAACAGTTTAGAACTACGAACTGAGAACGACCAATAAGATAGACTTTCGACTTCCAACCAATCTGACTCACAAAACTCCACTAACGATGAGAGTTTCTATCCAGCTAACACTGCAGCGGATTTTAGTGGGTAACTCTGGAAGGAGAACGCATTGCAAGACTACCCAAGTTGAATTAACAATAAGTAAGATTCTATCACAAGATTTAGATCTATTTGAGCTCCGTACTGAAAGATTCACCACTAGATACCTGAGAGATAACCTCAGTTGGAAAACTGTGTGATAGATTATTTCATAAACCTGTTGGTGCGCCAAAAGCATCATTATTATTATTGACAGTAATACACCAGAAACCAAACCAGTGCTTAGCTGTCATACAACCACGGAGAAAAAAAGCCTTATTGGGAAGAAAAGGAAAGGATGGGAACTTGGTGCGAAGGGGCCCTATGTCTTTAAGGAAGATGATCAAAGATAAGTTGTCTACAACTTTGAACAGCATTAAAATAAACACATATGAGCATCATATGCCATCAGCAGGACCAACCCAGAGTCCTTTACGAACCTCACCCGACCTATGCCCAGCACACAGAAACACACAAACTTTACCTAGGCAGCCCAGCTAGGAAGTCACAGCATGCTTGCAGGTGGGATCGGATGCGTGCCATGTCCTGCCGGGTCTCTAACCACCTGCAAGCAGGACCACGTAGCCCAAATCTGAAAGGCGCCAAGATCCCATACTACTCAGTTTGACAGTAGCCGCTTTCACTTCAATCTACCAGATCATGACCGAAAACAACGCATTCTTCGGTGCACAAAAATATGGCTTTATTGGCCGTTCTATTCAAAGACAATCAAATTTATTCGAATATTGTATTGGAATCAACAAAAAAGTCACTCACCATCGGATAGTGCTTGAGCTACTTGCACGGCTGGACTGGAGATACCCAGGGGATTAACGGCGCTTATGTAAAAAGTGTAGTTGAAACACTGCTCAATCCCATAAGTGAAGTTGACGAACGGGAATGCGTTGTTGGTTGATCGGAATGCAACTTCACCCGCAGGGGAACTATAGTAGAAAAAGTAGTAGTCCGCCCGTCCACCACTGGGATCAGGTTCGAAAGTGATGGCGATCGAGTTGTAGTCTACGGTTACCTCCCTGACCAAAGGCGTTCCGCAAGCTAAAGGTTCCAATAAGGTTTCATTATTTGAACGAATACACTAAAACACAGCAAACACTCAACCAGGCTTTATTGGCTTGTCTTACTGCCCTGAGAAAAAATGCTTTCACGTAAGTTATTGGTAAAATTGCATTAATTTGGGCAACGTTCAGAGCATTTTAAAAGAATAGAATATTTCGAATCCACTTAGATACCAATTAAGCATTTCTCACAGGTATTCGTCATAGAAAACGCCTCTAGCTTCTACCCGCTTTCATGTCACGAGTTACTTTATACGGTGTTTTCAAGCTTCATAGCTTCATAGGAATTATTAAAAAGCTCCCTTGAGGACTCCTATCAATACTTTGAACTGCAAATTTGTGGCGAGCTTTTGGAACTCTCCAAATCATGGCAGTCAACAGCCCAAACCCGTCTGTTTAGTTCCGTCTTAATTTTTTTTAAAAATATTCCTATACCTATTTCAGTTATATATTGCGACAGACAAAGGCCGGAATCAACAGCAGAAAGAATCCATTTATGTTCCAACTGCTTTCAACTTAAACCGCGAGGTTTTTATCGAAAATTAGTTCCGGCAAAAGTAAGAAAACAAATGAACTGGTAATAAACCCTTATCTAACCAACAAACAACTAGCCCGGGATTCGCGGGTTCGAATCTCCCAGGTGGTTAGTCATTCCCAATATGGATGAAACAGCTGTACAGTGTTTGTCGGCTTTTCAGCATCGACTTGCTTCACTTAAAGTACGAAATCTCCATTAGAAGAGTCCATAGTGTCGGTCTATTCCAATCGATCTGTATGAATCGGTGATTTATTTTTCCTATTTAACAGTCCTTTAAGTTTGCCCTGTCAAATTAGGTAATAATCTCACCCTAAGGGACCAGTTGGTCTTCGTTCAGTGAATTTCACCGCAAGAATAATGGGCAAGACATCAAGCTCCCAAGGGCAGCCGAAAAAAGTGTGTCAATTTTGACTCTCCAAATGGCTCTACCTTTAAGTAAAAAGCCATGAAATGCAAGAAATGCATGACATGATATCGGTTCCTACTTATCTACGGTGGGTCATGATGCGTGAAACCACAAGTTCATCTCTAGTGTTTACCCCCATATTTGGATAGATCAGCTCGACTTACGAACAACTTCAAGTGAAGTTGAATAGTACTTTTGATTAGTGCTCAAAAGCATTATTTTCAGTGGTAGGAACATTTCACGGTGTTGATGGACCGAATTGCCTTTTGATGACTGATAATTCAGCTGCGATGACCCAGAAGTTCAGATACCCATATCTTGAGAAATGATATATTCTTTCCTCCCAAAGGTGAAATGCGGATCTCACACTCAGTGGGCTACAACACTGGCGAGAAATGATGAAGCCACTGGGGCTTCTCTTCTGACGTTCCTGAAGCAAGTGCATCTCAGATCGCAAATCACCGTTGAAGTCCTTAAACCTAGAAGCGGTTGATTGTTCAAGCTTAAAAACAGTACGTTAAGCTGTCTTTCGTAGTGATCCTAGGGACTAGAAATACACATGGCTGTGATCTATTCGAAGTCAATTTCAAGTAGTACTCACACCAGTGAATTAAATTCATCCAGTGGAAATGGACGCACACAAGTGGGTGGCATCCAAAAGCGATTGAAGTTGTTTTGTTCAAAGACAAAATCCCATAAGCGAATCTGAAGCAGTTTCGAATGTTTATCTTGGTATCGGCTTGTCTTCAATGAATGATTGGAAAGCCATTAGGAAGGCAGTTATGGCAGTTTGACAGGTTTATGTTGTTCAATTGTGAAATGATATGCACACTTTGAATAGCTGTGGATGCATGTTCTATTTCTTTGATGAATGCAGTCCATTATTTCATAACTACCAATTCGTTTCTCTTAGTAACTCCGTTAAGAGTTCTTGCATTCACGACCACATAGTGAAAGCCAGTTTTCCGGTGTTAGACAGCGCTCTGCAAAAGAGGATATAACAACTGCGATTCTGAGAGCGATGAATCAAACAACAAGTGACAAACAGCGGCAGACTGATTTCGGGATCAAGGAAAATGTGAGTAGTTGAGAACATTTTGTACCTCTTTAACCTGGAATGTTTATTGCTATTCCGAGAGAATCATAGTCCAAACAAATTCTAATGAAGACAGACAAAATGTAGGCATGACAGACTTCTTTAAAAATTGGATGTCTCACCCACCAGACCCTGAGCTGTCAGCTAAACATAGGGATTTACTCGCTCACTCGAAAAGAGGCCATTTTTCTTCGAGGGGATGGGTATTACCTTGACCAGGTCTCAAAGGTTGTGATTGCAGAGAGGAACCTCCTTAAAACGCACACTTACGCATCAGTTCTTCAATCCGAACAGCATCGGATTCGTCCGAACGTCCACAAGAGTTCTCAGTTACCATCGTTACATTATAGTTATGAAAATGGTGGAATTCAGTGAGGATGGCTTCAGTGGCAGAGTATTCTACTGATTGTTCGATCAGTTCGCCATTATCCTCTCGTCCAATCAGAATGTACCGTGAAAATGGCGACGATTCTGGTGGGGGAGGCATCCAGTGTACACGTCGTCCCTGCTCATGGGGTTCAGCCATCACATCCGTAGGCGGCAACGGGGGAGCTGGAAAAGGCAACGTGGATTTCATGGTCGGTAGTAGGAAATAAAGGAGTTTAATCGAAAACCACTTTGGATCAAAGTTTTTCCGAGATGGGAATTTTCCTAATCTACTCATATAAAAATGTAATTACGGCAATCTTTTCGATAAATACAACCGTTCGTCCTTATCTCTATTCCCAGAGTGCAGAATAGGAGTACGTTGTTATTTACTGTAAAGAAAATCTAAAGTGGCAGACGAGTTAACACGAGGTTTTCATTATTTCCCTCCTCCAATAGCTTCGGGAACCACACTCATTTGCAAGCCAATGAGGTTTTAACAGGGGACTCAGCTGAATCCCAGCTGAATCTCTCGTTTATGATGCTCTTTGAATGAATGTGCTCCACAACGGTTGCCTCATATTTAACTTGGTATGATATTCGACATATCGCGGTACAGCGACTCAACGGATCACACGACAAAGCTGGGACTGCTGCCCGTCATAGGTAACTTGTTGAAAGTCCCACAGCTTTTCGCGAAATAAACTCATTTGCACACTAATTCGGTTGTAACGAGGGACTCAGATGAATCTTTTCGTTATTACCTGCCTCATCAACCTCATACTTAGCTTGGGCCTTATTTTAAACCGGGCTTCAGCATGCCACGGAAGTACTGAGACTGAAAAATCTGATGCGGCATTAATAGAAAAACATTAAACATGCAAGTGTTCCTATCAAATGTACCGAAATAATCGATAAACTGCTAACATTCCACTTTTATTTCCATATAGTCATAATGAAAAGTGGAACAGCTAAAAAAGCATTAATTAGTACGTGGAACTGACCAATCTCTGTACGGTTGATGAAATGGGAATCTGATGGTAGGGACTCTCCAAATACAGTAGAAGAGGTTACTTGCACTTCGTACGTCTCGCATGGACGTACAAAAATCAAAAGTGCGCTGCGTTTTCTCCCGTCTGACTCAATGTGTTGATTCATCCTTCCTTGACCGTCTGTATAGGTGATTGTATGCGAAAGTATGGGTTGGAATGATTTCACACTCCACTTGACCAATATTCCGTTAACATTGTTGAACAACTCCGTGATAACTGGTTTTTCGGGAACGCTGGCGCCTCCTGAAATATGGCCGTTGAGTCGATTAGTAACGGTACTAAGTGAACTAGCTTTCAGTATGTACATTTTTGGATGGAAGTGCCACAATATCACAAAAACACATGAAGAGTATGAAAGTAAACATGTGAATTTAAGACTACCCAAGGTAATTTTCAGCTCTGGTACAGATAAACTAAATTACATCACATCTATATGATAGACCTAATCTCAAATTAAAGTAGATTTAGACTTCGACCAGGTCATTCAATACTCCATTTGAGACAATTTTGTAGGTTAGCTTAACAACGGAGTACTCTTGTTTATTTCACTCACGCTTCCAAAAACGTCCCGAGCAAGAAGTAAGCAGAACTAAAATAACGAACGGGCTGTAATGCATTGCAACTCCAAGTTTGCAAGGCAGGCCGCGTGCGTGGTCCCTTAAATAATGTGCTTTGCAACGTCATTGGTCAAAAGGCGTAACGCAGTGTTTCGACGAATAGAGATCAGAGCTGGAGCTCCTATGAATGCTCAGAATATCGGAGGTTGCTGGATCCTCAACTCAATCGATAAGGCAAACGAAAATCGATGGGTAGTTTGCACAAGGAAGTTAAAAACTACCCAACAAGTTTGAACAAAAAATGATAAATCTTGCCCGAAATCTGGCATAAGCACTTCATCTGCATACCACAAAACTCTCGACAACGGCATATCTTAAGGTTCATTTACAGAAGATATAAGTGATGAAAAGATGCGACCCATTAACTGCTGTTTACTCAAATTAATCAATATGCGATGGTGGCGTTTGCATGAATGCAAACGCGAGGTGTCGTCCATGACTCGAACAGTATTTTTTGTCGTCTCAGTTCTCATGTGTTGCGGACTAGGGAAAAGCGTTGTCCATCACATCGCGATTACAGAGCAGGAATTTATAACCGAAAAAGCGGTGCCCCACGGATATAATCCTGAAGAAACAAACGCTTGTTACCTTCAGTCGTGAGCCATTCTGTATTGTTTACTGTCCTAAAGCTGCGTATAAATCAAGTAGACTCCAAGAGTTGGGGACCCGTGAGACTGATAATGAAATGCTTTCAGATGACTGATTTCTCATAGGTGCAAATAATCGATCAAGTCATTCGTTCAGTGCCACAACCCCAAATAGGAGCCTGTGGATTGAATGGTTTTCTTTCTAATTTGTTTAATACATTTATCAAGTAATCTCTTATCACGAGTCGGTTCTTCGGGTTCTTGCATGGTTGTACAGTCGAGTTGTGTTCAGCTACACTCAGAGTGATAGCACGAAACGTCCCCTCTTGATTCTGCCCAAAGGAACCGCGATATTCTAAGTAGATTTCATCATGTAACTCTCAAACATTTCCCAGTCCCTGCTCACCAAAATGTAGACTTGCCAGGAAACCGTAATAAATCTCACTTTCAACATTTCCATTCAATTCCGATCAGAGTAAAGATGATACTTCTGTCAGATAGCCACCGTATAAGGTTTACGACTGTGGGGTTCTATTGATCGTAAACCTAATTCCTCGAATACTCCCAAAGAGTTTCACATCTCGGACGACACCATCACATATTGGAGAAGACGACGTGGGGGAAATTCTCCGTTTTTTTACGTGTTTCTCGTCCCTTAAATGAATATTTCCGCATGATTAATAGGAACTCTGCCAATATATACGGGACAATGTACACAACTCTAGGCCTAGCTTCAAACTAGTGCTTGCCTTATCGCTCTTATATGGTTCCAGTGCCTCATTTGGGAGACACAGTCCGAGTGCAGCTCACTTTGAATGGTGAGTTTGAAGCACTGTAATTAAACTATGGCGTTTTTCGGTAGTGCTGAACTCAAGCGTACATGCACCCGTACTGTGGTTTCGGAAAAAACTTAAAGCCAATAATCTGCCCCCTTGTAAACCCGTTGTGACAGCATCGTGATCTGACCGGCATTTTTCCCTGGCTGGCTCAGATCATGAACGAAATTTCTCACAGCATGCACCTTGCGCTATTATCCAACCAACCATGTCAAAAACTGCAAGGAACCAAAAGTTATTCTCGCTAACTGAGCGACACCTTTGTGAACCCTAGGCAAACATGAGAACATCAGAAAATGTTGAACAGGGCGCGGCTCCACAGTCTAGTTTCTGAGTGATGATTGGAAGACGAGCTTGAATGCAGTCGCATCACACCTGGCCGAAATCACTCCTGTCATGGAATAAGAAGTCTTCCCTCGAAGGTACGTCTGTTACTGTTACGAGCACTACGATTTGGACCGTTATTGATCGCAGATAATATTGGATTCCTGGACCTCTATTTTCAAAAGAGACTTGTACAACCTTTGAGTCTTTGTTGACATGCGATAGGCCTGACGATCCAGCCTGAATGTACTGTAGTCACCTCATCTCAGCGACCCGCGTACCCCATCCCTCCCCTTTACACATTCATCTGTGGGTGTATCTGATCGTGATTTCTGAGTAGTGTCGTATAAAGTTGTGATGCACTTTTCAAGGTGAACAATAACAGAGGATAAGCTTTGTTAGTTACCTTCGTACTTATTGTCACGTCAGAAGCTTCCCGCAATCGGATTAGCTCACATTTGCTTTCTATAGAGCAATATATTTCTCCGTTGTTGTCTAGTGTATCGATTCCAAATTCATTATTATGAGATAACGGTTGGAAGTGCAACCTCCGCTGCTTAGGTAAAACATTCTTATAGGGTAGAAAGTTTATGTGACAGGTCACGACCCTCCACGAAGCCTAAGGCTTGGCTCCTGCAGTGAGGCGGGCAAAAACACTGAGGTAATTTATCAAGTACTAGTCTATTTCCTCACACAGTTTAAGAGTAACCCCTGAAGACATCGTAGTCAGTTGTCCTTCTGCGTACACAATTGCGCATCCTTTCGTCTATATGTTAAATAAGCTGTTATACAGGCAATAACTTGTGTCCATTAGGAGGATTACTTTGCAAAGGGATCATCGACGGTAGTCTTACTTAGGTTTTACAGCGAGGAAGTTATAATTTTCATTAGACGGAATCAGGTACGTCTAGATAATTCAGCTTGGGGGTAAGGGACAATAAAAAGTCTGAGATCGAGGTATTCAACTGAAATAGACTATTGATAAAGCTGGAGCGCAACAAAATGAGATAAACTGTGCACAGAGCACGCCTTCCAAATGTTTTTCATGATCAATCTTTCAATAAATTCGCATTACCGAAGGTTTGTGATAGAATCTTATGCAAAAAATATCCACCGGGAATGTCCTCAGATCAGGTTGGCGAGCTAATCTGATCTGATCTGCTTGTCGTGATCTAGGCGGTCTTCTGAGAATCGTTTCCTTGAAGTTTGTTGACGGAAATGATACATTTGGAGAAAAACTGGGTAAACTATGCTCGACATATTCGAGCATACCATAGAAACTACCAGAAGAAGAGTATGTTCTCAACGACGGAATCCTAGAGAGGGAGTGACTGCATGAAGGACATCAGCACTCTCAAACAGGTTTCCTAATAAAATAAGTCAAAGCAGACCGGGTGAAGGGGGTAAACTCAATGGAATCAGACAGGCATTGGATTCGTCCGATCGAAGGTGGGGAAACGTTTCAGACCTTTGGCATATTAACACTTCATTTGAGTTACTAGTAAACAAATAACAAGCGATGACCCTCAAAATGGGTGAAACCGGTCGTGAGCTGTCGAAGAGTTTCCAGTAACCCTATGAGTATTGTATTACGTCCAAACAAGTGACCGAATTTTTGGAGGGCCAATCTGTTACACATCGGAGGTTTCAAGATGCAAAAATCGGCTAGTTGAAACCGCTCATAAGACGGCGTGGAACTACGACCTCCACTGCGACAATAAAATATTTGTCCACTCCAGGTGAAAAAATGTAACCTGGAGCTGCATCCACACAATCCAGCTTATAGGTAAAGCTTAGCGAAAACTGAGCAAGTAATTGAAATTGGGAGAGCAATTTGAGATTGACAGTTAGAAAAACTCAGACTTGATTGGGGTGTTGATTTTCTTGAAGTAGTCTACGAGAAGTCCGGTTATACGGTTAAACGAATAAATTTTCTTTTTTTACTTAATGATGATACTGCTGTTTTAAGAGGGACTTCAGGGCTCTGCAAGCTACCAATCTAACCTGTTTCAGTTGGAATCCTCACTGCGAGGGTAAGCTGGAGGCAGTCTGAATGTCTGAATGAGACTAGTCTAACGGAACTTGACGCCATCTGGAACACCACGATGACTGGTTTGTCTGACACAAAGTAAAATATACTGCATTGTGGGTATGAATCACTCAACTCAATTTAACCACACAACTTAATTTGATTCTCGTTAAGGAAACTTGTGGCACATCGGAATCTACGATCATGGAAGACATAAATAATCGTCCGCTTAATTATCCTTTGGAAATATGACTACAAAACACAAGACAAATGAAGAAATTGAGAGATCAAAGCGGAATTCAGCCCCATATGTTTTGTGACGATTTGTTTTAGGGCTTGTAGAAAGTGGCGATATTTGTTCGACCTCATCTTTTTAACATAATCCAAGATGCAAAGGTTATCGCTTCGCTGAGCGATAAAACTTAGGCTTCTTTAAACCTGTTCATATCCAGCTCCGGTATGCCAATTCACTCACCAGGCGACATCATTGCGGTGGTTCGCAAAGCCAGTGGAGTTTGTTAGTGTACAAATTTGACCTAATGTCAACTACGTCGGTCTTGTAAACTGAGAGGTGAAATAATCCATAATATATGATGCCTTTCGACTGAATGTACAGTGCAGATGGTACCTCAGGGTTCAGTCACATGAACTTTCAAGATATCAGAGTACTTTCTTCCTCGTAAGTGGTAATCATTGAACAGATTAAGACTCAAAAATACTTCACTACCGATTTGAGGTTCATACAACAGGTGCATAGCGTGAATCTTCTTAGACACATTCGTCAATTGAAAAAAATCACATCCACTCTAACTAGGGTCGTTTAGAAATAAAACAAAATTTAAGTTCATAATTCATTTGGAAAAGTTCTCAGTACATCAAAAGTGCTTTCACTTGAAATAGCATAACACTCTTAAGATTGACAAAAAATCACCGGTAGTCCGCCACTGGTATGTGCATTTTCGGGCTCACTATATGGTACCCGCTTCCACTGAGGGAATCATAACTTCATGAGCAGAAACGATCAACAGTAGGAAAAGCAGCTGCGCTGCTCTTCCGTATTGTCCACTGAGTGGTACTCTTCGTGAAAAAAAGCCACTCGGATAATATAGAAATATTTCCTTTCCGAGAACCACACACACACACAAGACCCCCACATACGATCAGGGAGGTAAGTGAGGCCAAAAACCAAGACATGGCCGGACGATCAAACCGGCCGACCTGCACTATCTCAATGCGGTTGATCAGTAGTCAAGCGTCAGTCATGAATTAGGAATGTTTATCAGGCGAGTATCCTAACCAGAACAAAACAAGAAAGCACGTACTCGCTGGATAAAGCGACGACGCGTGCATCGTAAGGTCAAAAACACAATTTAACTGATGAACTGATATCTTGCTGATCTGTAGTCACAACAACGAATATACTTCCTTATTGGTGGAAAGCGTGTAGTCGTGTTGGATGAAACGAAGCCACTGAGTATGCAAACTTGGCCTCAGCTGAGTAGGGTGGTTAGCGGTGTCACCGTGGATTACATGCGTACTCTGTCTGGCATCATTAAAGCTGTCCCACTAACTTTCAGTGTAACCGTAAAATGACCGCACGATCACGCCAGCTTTCTGAATAGCGTGATCAACAGAGCTTCCGGATGAGTCACCATAGAAGCGCTCGCACCTGTAGGTGATCTGTTGGTACATTCGGCCATAGAAGAAGTGGGATTCCAGACAAACGTAAATTGACTGTTATTGGATTGCTTCAAACAGTTCAAGGTGTACTTACGTACCTCTGTCACTTGTGAAATTTACCGTCATTCCATCAGGTGTGTGTGAATACCGACGAACAGTTTGATACTCTCGAATTTGCCTCAAAATTTGCAGCAGCAAGAGAACATCCCTCAAAAAGGCTGACAGCCACTCGACAATGATAAACTTATCAAATGGACAGAACTGGATCTTCCAATGCATCCACAATTTTCTCATTCGATTGTTTCTTTCCAGGTAAAGACTGCGAGTTTACATCGAGCTGATGTTTGGTTAAATGGATGCCCAGACCGCATTCCTTGACCATTGTTTTGTTCTGGTTAGGATAGTCGCCTGATAAACATTCCTAATGCATAACTGACAGTTGACTACTGGTCAACCGCATTGAGGCAATGCAGGTCGGCTGGTTTGATCGTCCTGCTATGTCTTGGATTTTGGTCTCACTTGCCTCCCATGGTCGTGGTTTGTCTTACTGGAGGTGCACCATTCAGTGGGCAGTATGTAACGGCAGCGCGATTACCTTTCCTGTTGTTAAAGTGATTATTTCCGCTCACAAAGTTGTAGCTACTTCGGTTGAAGTTAAAATAGTACGGATACACATAATTCCAAGCTCTTCAAGACAAAACTGTATACACGAATAAATCGTTGGTTTTCAAAACGAACCTTGAGCTAGCCTCTATGCTGCTGATTTCTCAGAAGAATGACACATAATGGACGACTCATTCTTGCTCATATGTCATGATGGAAAAACCGCATTACTACTTCCATAATGAGGTTGAGAGATGCCAAGTGCACCTTAGTTGTCATATCACGGCGGACAATAAATTCGGACAATCTCTGTGCTTTATTTAGGTGCACAACATTAACTTTTCAGTGGACGAGCGAAGCTTTTACATCGAAGTCATAAGTGAACGCTCCCGATTCAGAGTTTATGCCGTTAAAAATATGAAGACTATGGTCTTCATGTATCCACTTGAGTTTGGATTCAGCTCTCATGGTAATCACCTCGGAAGATGGTGTGTTCACTGGTTTAATCTCAACTTCCTGGAGTCTCTTAAGAAAAAGAAGTTGCGAACCGCGCTTGAGACTGGAGCAGAAAACAAACAAGCATTTAGCTGTTTAAGCAAACCAGCAGAAAATATAAGTCAACGAACATAAAGCACCAGTGGTAGGCAAGTTATCCATGAAGATAAAGAGATCACAAATGAATCTTTTGCAGTCACCGCCTGTTGATTCGTCTTGGGAACCAACAGTGACCAGTGATTTTCTCTTCTGTTCTGACTACTCGTGAGTAGCGTGATTCACGCCCGCTTATTATAACGCCGCTCCGTTTCCTTGCTACTCGTTCCCAGGGTTTTTGCTCCCGGTTAAGGTCTGCTTATTCCCTATTAACTGTCCATCTTCGCTTGCAAGTCCGTGTCTGCTCTGACGGAAAAGCGGGCCGGCAGGCAATCGAACTTAAAGCCCCTCGGATGGTAGACTAGCGCGTCACCTGCTACACCAACTCGACGTCTCCGGAGGCCCTATTTTTGCATTACCTTGATACCGTATTTGCCAAATAGCCTTTGTTGAGATTTTGTTTCAAACGGACTTAAGCGCGCGATCCGATTTGGCACGTGACACGAGCTGCTACGTCACGCCGTCAGCCAAAGACAGTTCCCTTACCTCCCGAACGTACTGATTGTTTTCTGCGCCGTGATCTCTGTATACGACCAACTTACACTGCCTGACTACTCGTATCTGTATGTTTGCACATCATTTGGTACTTACTTGTTGTTGCTTCCAGAAAGCCCTGCTGCCTCATGGAACATTTTTCTGCTCCTACCGATTGCGATGTTATTGATTGTACGTTCTGCTTAATTCGTGATGTTTATTAGCCCATGTTTTCATAGAACCAGTTCTCAATACAGCATCTACTGCCCTCATCCGTCTGTTCCTGCTGCCCATTGAATATGAATTGCGTATAGCCCGATAGCTGCAACCGTCCTGTGAGATCCTTAGTTGCCCAGATCTTACACCGCTTTTAACGATTATCCTCATGTCACATCTCCTTAGAAGTACTGCTTGCTTGCATGCCTCTCATAAGGAGACAGTACTATACTGGTTTCTTACGGTTTCCTTGAACGTTGCAGATAATACGTGATGACACCAAGCTTCGTTGGTTAAACTGCACGATCACAGTGCGAAAGTAGTCCCAGACAATAATCGATAAACACTTTATGCAGTAAAATCAATGGTTTTTACGGTGCATTTCTTGTTCTGTTCTGTTTTTTCTTCGCTGGGGTCAATCCACGGTGGAACTAGTTTGTTCAGCTGAAATCATGTGCTTTCGGGATAGCTCATTTGGAGTATTGCTGTAGACGCGCCAAGTAGCAATCAAGTAACTCGCTTCAATTGGGATGAGCGCAGCTTACAGACTGCTCATATTTCAATACTGCATGAAGGGCTTGGGGAAAAAACACGTACATTGGGCTTGAATCGTCCGCTGAGCTACCAACATTATCTTCTACGTGGGTATCTATAGGCTATCAGCTGACTGATCTATCGATTAGTTATTTCGTTGGTTACGTAACTATGGGGGAGGACAATATGTGATAGAAGTATGCAGCAAACCAGAGCACTTACGCGTTTGTCATACAGCAAGCGACTCGCCAAATCAACAATTACTTATCAACTGCCGCCAAAATGGATGCCTGTACGGAAGCGACCCACGCACCGATTGTTTTGCGCAAAGTAGCCATAAACGTGAGGGAATACACAAGTCTAAAAACTGATCCTTTGCAAAGCATGAATAGCATCTAGGTATTACGTCACGTCAGAATCACTGAGCATAACAGAAAACTAGACAGGCCGCTGAGAAGCGCAGATGAATATCGAGCGTTACTGAAAGACCCAGTAATAACGGGGCATGCGATAGACACACGACACAAGATAAATCTAGAAAATAGTGACGTTTGGAGGTGGAAACTATGGTTCACGCCACAGAGACCGACGACTGAGGCGGGGGAATTGCCAAGAGTTATCAACAGAAGTAGCTTAGAGTTGAAGTGGATAGAACAAGCCTACTTAAAATCCCCGTGATCTCACTCTATTGACCAAATTATCGTAGCAGTTACAAACCCACAAAGACCAACAGAATTTACCACAGACACCCAACAGGAATCATCAGTTAAAGCACCCCGAACCATAAAACCAAGAACCCAAACCCGATCCAGATTGTTTTAAATCCCTCCAACCCATCGACCGTAGGACATTATCACCCACAGTAACCGACAAGACCCTTTCACCGACATTCAACACTGATCTGATTTGCCAATCAGGAATGATCTTGTTGATTGGCATTCCGTCAGCAGCCAGGCACCGAAAGGGTGTTACAGCTGAACGAGTTTTCTTTCAAGGGTAGTAGTAAAGACGAGCGACAATCATTCCTGATGGTCTGGCCGTGGATTTTTAGTTTACCTAATGAGTTTTTCATTGGCCCTCTTGTTCTTAGGAACACACTTGAAGGCACCAAAGTGGTGAGCATATCGGAAACTGTTTTCAGTTGACTTCTGTGCTACTCTCTACCGAAAATTAGCCACATGGTGTCACGAAACTTATGGGTACAAAGAACTCTGGCCTGCGGACTCCCAACCATTAATATCTCGCATGCATGACAGCAGAGCAGAGATGCACAACGCTGATATTGCTGCCCAAGCTCTAGCTATCTGGATTATCTAAACGCAGACGTTTCAAACGAACAGAATCCAGCAGGAGTGCATCACAAATGACTTTCTATGGGCAAGACATAGTGAAGAAAGAGCACGCATTCGACGGTTACGTGGAAAGACGGTTGCTTGAATGTATGAGTACGTCCAGAAATCTGGTTCAAAAATGAAGTCAAACAAGAAAGCGGTTTCAGGAAAACCCCTATTCCTGCTGACAGGAAAACAGCTATTCTGTAAAGGGCGGTTGACAATGAGCCATAGAAAATTGACGTCCGGGGAACAAGATCAAATCAGGAACAGTGAGGATCTTTCAAATTCTGGTGTGAATTTAATGTGGATTTGATGGTTCTGCGATCCAAAAAAATGGGGTCAGATGTCTCCGGCGAACAAGCAAGAAAATGTTGGATTATATCCATTACAATGTAGATTCAGAAGGCGCCATGGGATCAATAGAAATACAAGTGACGAGCTGATTCCAAGTATCCAGAACAAGCATGCTCCTTGGGTTGCATTTTGTCACCCGTATTTATTTTGGGGACGTCACCTCTGGTGCCTGAGCATTGATCGAAAAGCTGAGAGTATCAAGTACTTGGTCGATTTGGGCCCATTAGACGATGAAGGATCTGGCGAAGGGCTGTGAATGGATCACAAAAAAGGGTAAAAAGGTGTAGCACATGTCCCCGGTGTATGGAAATTTGGAGGTGACACACGTGATCGGTTGGGATGTACGACTCGTTAGAACATTGAAGAAGCCACGTAAATTCCATAAGAAGTACATACAAAGCACGTCTGACAAACCAACTGATTAGCTATTCTCTATTCGTATTGTAATTTCACTCTACCAGTGAAGTCCACCTGTGCGATTAACCGGAAAATATTGTACAACTGTCTGGCTGGGAATCATCAGAGAATCGTACAAACATCTACTGGCGTGCGGAAAAAACACAATCGGTAAGTTATGGCACTGAGTTATTTGTGAAAAGTTTAATTTATCTACAATGAAATGTAAAGTGGCATCTTCTTCGGCTGGTCGGTACTATTTCAGTTCAGCAGTTCCACACTACTTTCTAAATGTTAGTAACACATCAGATTACGTCACACAACGAGTCGTCCAAGCCCAGTGCGTTTTGCAGTCATGAGATGACGTTAGGACGTGGGTGTGATCTGTACACACGTTATCCCGCGTCAAGACTTGTGCTATCGACAAGGTAGCTGAATCAAATTGTCCCACATGACCACAACGCATCCGTACCTTTTCCATTTTAAGAATTTTTCTAGGTGTTTCGGAAGAAGACAAAAGATGCTTCGATGGTAAATTACCGTGCCCAACGGGATTCTCAACCCCTGGTACGAAGCCCGAAGTTTTGTACACCCCTCATAATATCCTAAGAATTACACTTATAAACTGTCTAGATGGACCACATTACTCATAAGGTCGTTGAAAACTTCGACAGTCCGCAATCGGTTTCGTCCTTCTTGGGGCTCATCAGGTGTTCGCAGTCCCCGGGGTTCCGTCAAACTAATGTCATGCTTGAACCCAAATTGGAAATATTTCATGAAATACACTCATTTGGTCACTAATTTGGCTTTAACGAGGTACTCAAGTGAGTATTATGTTCCATCCAAACAACGTAGTGTGATATCTCAAACATCGTTCCAACTGAAACATGAGGCGGACTTTGTGCAACACATTCAGTGGAAGAATATCATAAACAAGAGGTTCAGTTGGGATTCAGTTGAGTCTAAATTTAAAACCAATTTAGTGTGCAAATGAGTGCATTTAGGCATTTTACGCAGAATGCCAGAGTGTCTGTTTCACGCTCATGTGACAACAGAGGAGTACATCCGTGCACACGGTTCGGTTCCGACCGGTGAGTTGCAGTTAATAGATATCATAACCATTTGGCAAAAGGCCACCATGCGCGACCCGACGGAGGCAAGAGAGCCGTGACACTACCGAGTTCCCTAAGCCTAAACAGTTGTCCACAAAAGACTAACTATTGGTTTCAACATCGGACCAGTTGATTGATAGCTCGCGCCTTATTCACTGAACCAACTCCGGAAGTTACACAATGATTCGGAACAAACCTAACCGACAGATATCCACCTAAAAGGAGGGTTTGAGTTTGTGTCACTTAGTATTTTGTTCGAGTTAGATCCTTCGCATTCCGGTTGGCAATTATTTCGACTTTCATCATGTGACACAGTGTCTGATAGCTGATCGGTGACAATATGAAACACGATTTGCTCCCACGGTGTTAACCGGTTGGAGACCTGTAATGAACAGTCGACAACCGAGACAGAGAGGATGTCGGCCCATAGAACACCGGCACGGTGCCATTTTAAAAAATTATAACAGTTGCAACCGGGGGCGACCGGTATAGCAACCCCGTTTGTTGCACACAGTAGTCAACCCAGTTCGGGTACAGCGTAGGCTCCTTTGTCTAGTTGAACTGAAGGTTCACGATGCGACAAGAGACCGATAATCACCAATCAGCGATGTGCACCGTTAAACATTAGAAAGAAATTTTTGTTTTCCAAAAAAACGAAACGGCAGACTGATGCGCGTATTCATACCCAAAAGGCATCCTGGCAGACTAACCACCTACCACGACATGACTGAGTTGGTGTATGCATTTCAGATTGATGCTATGCGTTATTTGGTAATTCAATGGAATAAAGAAAACGGCGGAAAGGTGGCAGTTCCATTGTAGCAGAGAAATATTCTGAACAATCCCGGGTAACACAGGTCCCTCGTAACACAACAGCATGTTGAATGAACGTATGGATATGGAAAGGTTCCATATTGGCTGGTTCAGGAGACATCAATAGTCACCTATTGCTATGGTTGGAAAACGCCCTGGCTACAAGCGTATTATGGATGGGCGGCTGTCAAAGCGCCCCGATTGTTGTTGATCGAGAAAAAGGCAAATGTTTGATTTACCTTTCAGGGCTAGGGTTAAAAACCGAGCAGCTTCCGTTCATATATGGTTGACTGAGGGAGCAGCTGACGCATCGCGACTCCAATATGGATATTTCAATCTAGAGAACTTATAGGAAAAGCCGAAACTGCTCACAATTTGTCCAATACTTAGAAGTCAATCGAAGTCTAGTATGGGAGGTCACCAGAGGGCGCCATAGAGTATACGACCTCAAACAAAACTCCGCGTGCCCCTCCACCCACTAAGGTTTAAAATGACCGACGGATGTACCTTAGACTTTCAGTATCCAGAATACTGGAGGAAACCTCCTCAAATCCTCGCTGAATTAGGCGACAAAAACTTCAAAACACGCAAAGGATTGTCGTGGAAGTTTCAGCGAAACAACCCAGTAAGGTGCAGGTCGATGCACAGAAACGTTTGACAGGTGCCGATCGAACCTGATGCTGAGTGAGTGGGCAGTGTGAGATTTGTCAGAAAGATACTGAGAAGCAAACGTCTTCAAATAGGGTGAAACTGGCTCACTGTAAGAATATGTGGCAAATAAAAGTCGAGATGCAGAGGTTGGTTTCGAACCACGGACCCTCCGGCCAGTAAATATGCGCTCTAACCACTGAGCCATCTAGTCCCCACACATTACAAATACATCATCGATAAACTGACCTTGGCTGGTGCGTAAGCGTGCGAGTCGTTCTAGGTGAAGCGACCCGGATTGTAACGAATCAATCGTGTATTTGGCATTTTCTTCACACAGCTGAAACAAAAACACTCTGTTTGAATCATCGCAGAAGCGCAACACTATGTATCAAACATAGGCAAAAACTATCTCAGCAAGTGTGACTACAAATCCGGAACCCTCGGCTGACTGCTGTGAACAACCAACCAGGAACGTTCTACGATTCCCACGGCCCTTAGTTTTGGGTTATAACTACCTTTGCTTCATGTTGCCGTGAGGCCTTCGTCCGCATGCAGTTTACTTCCCCCCAATTAGGGTGAGCAGAGATCGAATGCCCCAATTAATAAATACCGCACTCACCAAGTTAACACCCGGATTCGGAGTCTATTAGCACCTGGAATCTTAAGGGGTGCGTCACTGAAACGAGTCCTTGTCAAACGGGTCCCAAAACTGGTGCTACACTTTTGGCACATACATTTTACACGGGTCTTCTAACATTGGATTACGTTGTTTCTACTTTTCATGCCATATAAATAAGAGAAAGAATTCGTTTTTATTAGACGTTTGAAAAAATAAAGACGATGATCACAACAGGTAAACTCCTTACCGTAGTGGCTTCAGATACGTGTTGTCTCGAAATCCTTGTGTATTCTTCATACAAGTCCTCTGTAGTGTCATAAATTTGGGGATTGGGTTCCACGAGTTTGACTGCATGATCGATTCCACTGCATGCGAAAACTGGTAATAGTGGAAAAAACAGATACAACAGTGCAGGAGCAAAACAGCCAGACAGAACAGCTATTTGGTGCCACTAGTTAAATAGACAACTAGAAACCTGGTTCTGGTAGAACAGTAGCACAATATATGCGCAAACAGGCTACCAAAAGCGTTAGGTAAGTGGTCGTAGAGCGGTTAGCTGGGCTACCAATGAAGCTCGAAAGACATTGTAGGACATTGAAAGGCGTTGTACCGAATGTCTCAGATCATGTTGATTATCCCAGCGAGCAGTTACGAAACGGGCACATTTATACCCGTGGTCACATTAGGTGAGTGATGGTCTGGTGAAAAAAACGACATGCACACAAAAGATTCTGGAGCGACCGGAAGACAACGCACTTCTGGTTTCTAGGCTTTTTAAATCCCAAGTGGCGAAATAAAGACGATTCCACTGCCAACTCTTAGGGTCTCCCGCGAAATGTAGCCAGCCAGCGATGATCACATGGCGCTTAGGGAATTCAACTAACAACGAACGTTGGATATTCTGTTCCATGCGACCAAAGCGTGTCTGATACCCGATATCTTAGCTTCTTTACGTTCAAACCTTTCCTGCGAATTGAAGAATCGCAGAATATAAGAACAATAAAACATCGTTTGGGAAAACATCGCATTTTTTGGAATTTTTTATGGAAAATACTATGAAGACCTGAGATTCGTCTGTTCACCGATTATCTAAAAGTGTCACCCTACACGGTCAAAAATTACATTCTCTTCCTCGGCGAACGTGGCTGTTCAGTTCATGCCAGTAAAAAGGCGATCTATAGGCTCTTCGACTACATTTGTACATCATCTTTATATTTCACAAAACCAAGAGGGATAATATACATAGGTTTTAAGATCGCGCGAAAAAAATGAAAACGAACTAGTTGCCGAAATGTGCTGCTCTCGACTTCTAGCTGGAATGTCTATCACACTTGTACCTGCTCTATCTGGCGTCACCTAGAGTCAGTTGTTCGCAGAAACTTCAAGGTACCCATAAGAAAACGGCTCAGAAAACGGCTGATAATGTGTCACTTTGAGCGTGCGATTCCATTGCTGGTATCCATCGCACCATCCTCGCTTGTGGTGGACGATGGTCCACATCGACAGGATACCAGAATTCGGGAGTTAAAGACTTTAAAACATGGATTGCTTGAGTATCCAAATACAAATACAATTGAATCAACAGAGGCCGTAACGGAAACAAACGAATAAGAAATCGTCTCACGTTGAACCTTCTTGCGCTCACTGCAAAGTTATAAGTCGATGACACACGGAACTAAACAAATACCCACACCATCTACATTTGCACAGAAAGTTGAAAGAACGGTATGCTAACGATAGTAAATAGATAGTGTGTTCATTTCGTCCAGTGAGTGGACTTTTCGGCCGGAGGGTACCTGTGAGCAGTTTCGAATATCCAACCTGGCTAATGAGACCCCGGGGCGTGTGATTTGCTTAACGTCACGAACAGCTAAGTATAAATCGCAACTAATCCGACCGCATAAACAGTTGTCCTTTGGGGTGATCACCTGAGGCCGGGACAGCCGATGGGGCTATAGTAACCACATAGTTTTTTCAACAGTCGTGCTCACACTGGACTTGGGCCACCCAAAAGGATGTTTCGGCCAAGTGAAGCTTGAGGTTGACTGATCTCGATTCAGGCACCAAATGAAGTCATATCGTAGCCAAGCGTGAAATCGCCGATTACCAACACTTCGTAAGTTAGATAAACCACAAGATCATCGCATCAGCAAGCCAGATTTCTAGCACTTACCAAATACACTAGCGTTACAGGAAAGCAGGTGAGTTTCGGCTGTTAGCTTTTGATATCAGCTCGATGCACACAAATGTCTCTAATTAGGACAGTTAGCAAATGGCAAAACGGTTGTTACTGAGAGACAGCAATGCAAAAACGAGGACAACTCTCCATAGATGAGACAGTTGAGGACATGAAATATCAGTGACATCGCTTCTTATTCAGACTGCTGCTCCCAAGAACAAGATTTAGCAACTGGACCTCGAATATCCTCGGTGTGGTTAACATTTTTAAGGAACACTTTGGACAGAAAGTTTTAGCCGAGTTCGAGTGCCTGCAGGAGGTAGTATGGCATTATACAGACGACAAGTTCGTTCAGCCCGGTAAGGGCCCGCAAATTAGCTATACTGTCTATATCTGGAACTTTATTTTACAAGTTCGCAGCAAATCCCTTCCTCGTTTAGTTCGTTTCGTCTCAATATCATGTTTACTACGTACAGCCGAGAGTAAATGATATTTCCGTTGTGGTGTGCCATTGTTGAAAGTCTTTGGTGAAGGCTTTCGTAATCGATGGAAGTGCACTTTTCCTTAACATTGTGGAAAGCAAAGAAAACAGCGAGTTAGCAGAACTGTAGCTCTAAGGCGTAAAAAATGCTGAGAGAATGTAGCAAGATCCGTTCAACGTTAAGGGATTTAACAATGTTTATGAGAACTTCTGGATCGCAAACAAATGCTGGTGCAATATTTAAATAGAGTTGACTTCTTAAAGACGAAATCATTTGGCTTGATGGTTTTTCATGTTGTTTATCCGGTTTAACTCCACAACAGGGGTGGAGCATCGTACTATCCATTACCAGAGATTTTGTTGAGACTCCCGTTAGCGTCAATTTAATATGCAAATCAATGTGCTTCGCCAATTGCGTGCACTTTGATGTTCAAGTAGACGGAGCTTGAGGGGTGGGCCTATCTGATGAGCCACAAGGGCGAAATCGGTCGTCGGCTATCGAAGAGTTTCCACCCACAACTTGTGAGTAGTGTGTTCCGTCAGGAAAAGGTATTGTTGCACCAACGTTCTTTTCGAGATCTCTTTAAGACGCATTAGCTGTCTTTTCACCCAATCCCAAGTCATACTTGTTTTCTGTAAGCACACTAAGTACAAACTACGTGAACTGCCATGAACCGAAATTCTGTGATTCATCAGAAGGCCAGATGTTTTGTTAACCATGCCTGATTGCGTGTTGTGCTCCCATCAAGCCTAGTCGTTCAATTTACCTCTTCTTTCCTTACTTTAACGATTCCATGCCTATTTCTTATAACCGCTAAAAGTTGGTAAGCTGAAAATTCACCCTTCACTTGACTTGATTTGTGATCAAACGTGACAAAGTAAATGAGTTCTACCAGTACCTCAAAACATTGAAGCTCCCATCAAGGTCAGCATGGAGCTAGAGTTCACTTAGGGCACGCTATTCATCCCAGACTGAATGACACACAAAAGTGGTAAAAAAGTACCACACACATGTGTCATCATAAACCACTCATAGGTCTATCCTACGGAAGTATACGCTATTATTGTTGCATCGAGTGACAGCATGCGCATCAAAAGGTTAGCTTACCAGCAACACAAAGTGAGGTCAGAAGGACGCGATGGCGACAAAGAGGGCGAATACCCGAGGAATTTAGCTAAGAAGCAACTAAGCGTGGTGGCCCCAGTATCATCCTTAGAGTTTGCAATCCGCTCTAGAATGAAGATTTCGGAGACCCAGTGCATTCGGGACCACAATATAACGGAATGTTTTGCATCCGTTTTTGAACAACTTTTCGGACCAAATAGTTCCGCAAAAATTGTCACGAAGAGATATCACCACAAGCGAAATAGTGCCTTATGGATAGAAAGCGGATTAAAAAAGTACATATGTTTTGATCACAGATAAAGATAAACTCCTGTAAGAGGTCAGGTGAGGTCAATCGATTCAACTGTCCTGGGGCATTCAATAAATGTTAAAGGACCGCAACATCCACGCTGGGAAAACAGATTTTCTAATTTATTTTCAACAGACAAAACAACCAAAAAAAAACGCCTATTTTTCCTCATTTCCCACTGAAACATCTCAACAATGTTGACCATTTTTCTGAATTCTGGATGAATAAGCTTACTTACACTCGTAACTCATGATCGAACATGAATATTTGTTAGAACGGTTGATAAAATGGCTGAAAAAGACTTTTTAAACACTGATACGCCAACGCCAACTACAGAAGTGAATGGGAGAGGCGCTTGGTGTTATTAATCAAAAAGAAGATTATGCTCGTATAAGTGCGAATTTCCCATAACAACTGCATTTTTTTATTCCGGATAGACGTGGGTTGCATTGAAAGCTACTTTGGTGCGGATAGGAAAGTGGATTTTCTAGTGCCCCAGTGTTATAAGGGTGTCCTGCAGAGGCAGTCGGATAAAGGTTAAGCTGGATAAAGTGTATACAGCGGGATAAAAAATCAAGAGACCACAAGTCTCATTAAAAGATATGAATTACTGGAACTCACGTGGAAGCGTGGGATGGGGCGCGATACGATTAACAACTGCATTGTCTGCCTTGATTACACGAACCGGTTCACCAGTATGTCGATTCCAAGCAATCACGTGTCCACATTCCGAACCAGAAAGTATGTGATCCCGTCCCCAAAAAACGGCATCCTTTATCTAACACGTAACAGAATAAAAAAGGACGGAGCTCAGCATTCACTTGAACCAGCTAGTCAAACTTTATGAAGCTTTTAAGATGCGTGTCCTTCAACTGTCATGTCCATGTGGACATATCGGACTTTAGTTCGTAAACCGTGTAGATGTGCACAGCAGACGAGCATTATTGAAACGTGCATCCCGCAGTACGCTTTCTTGTTGTTATTTTCGGAAAATGGTCCAACTGTTGACTTATTGGAAACCCCTTTTCCTTACTGGTCAAAGTGCATGACAATAACGAAACAGGGATGCTTCAGAAAATGGTTTAGTAGCTGCGCTCTGAAATTTACGGCGTAAAATAGCTTCCCATAACTCAATATACCAAGCCCGTTGGACGTGTTTGATAACGTTTTAATGGAGTACACACTGAATGTGTCGGACGGAAAACCGGCATGTCAGTATCAGGAAGTTAGCACCTGAGTAGAGGTTGAATCCTTGAGCTTACGCTGAGCGATTCAATAATCAGTTACTCTTCCTCAAGAGGATATGAACGTTGGTTCATAGCGACGACTGGGGCCATCGGCACAAGTTTGGTTAGACCCACCGCAGTGTAATTAAAAAGTATGTACAGACCTTGTTGTTACCTTGGCCTAAGCGACCCTTACACACCACGTTAATAAATCAACAGTTGACCGGCAAACAAGACAGATATGAGGATGAAAAGCTAATAAACCCATGTTTCTTGTTGTTGATTACTCTGAACTCTGATGGGACAAAGTACGGTCATCAAGGTATTATCAGGTCCCAACTTAGGTAAGCTGCTAAATCTGTCCAAAAGAACAACACTGACCACGACAGGTCTGGCTATATAAACTTTACAGCTGATTGTCAAACAAGTGTATTCTCATAAAGGCAAAAGGGTGTTAGCAATGAACGGATTTGCACCATCCTGGTTAGTTTATGCGTACTCAAGCTGAAACAGATAAAACGGAGTGAACATAGATGCGTATTGTTGGTGTCTTGCATGATAATGTAGTGAGAGCCATCTACAGTGTGTGTGTGTGTATGACAAATCGAAGTCTTAATCAAGAAAACAAGGAAAAAAGACCGTTCGACTAGAAAGAACTGCGACAATCAGCACTCTTCTAATGTGTCACTCCTTTGATGAACGCCAGGATCGCACCAAACCTCTGCCGGGGCGGTCGTCCACGATTATGGGAAGAATGAACAGAAGTCGCACCAGTGTCAATTAAATCATCAGAGTAAGATTTAACTAGCTTGGCGTTTCGTTACAGTTGAAGACTTTCACAATAGATGTCGGAATTGTACAATCAGATAACTGACCGAGGACGACACTTTGTCCTGAAAACAGATAGAAAGACCATTGTGCCCATCGCCTATGAAGTCGATCATCAGCTGGGGGAACATGCGGCCGCATCTTACGCCAGATCTAATTGATAAACCATCCAATTCTCATGCATAATGTAGGATGTAGATTCTCTAATGAACTTCGGTGCCGGAAAAGTCTTAAGTTTCACCCCCCCCCCCCTGGGTCGGTGAACAAGGCGTGTCGGGTGCCCAATCTGCCGTTCCCCAGTGAAAAGTTTGCCTATCGTTTCGAGTGTTTTCAAGGGAACAATGCGTATTGCAAGTTGTTTCCTTACTATATTTTCGTTCAGGATGACGGTTATATATTGCTAAGGTTACACAACGACCAGAGGGTGGATAATCCCTACGATGTCCACAGCATCCATGAAGCCAATTCACCTTTGCAGAGGAGTTGGTTGTGACAAAGTGAGAATACTATATCTATTCTAGTGAGAATGGCACCCAGTCAAACAGAGGAACAATATTAAAACTCAGGTGGCAGTCACGTGCTACATTGTTTTACTAGCTTCGAAAGTCAACGCGTGCCAATTCAGGTGCAGCCAACTCTGTCACCCTCATTCCCCAGAAGTCATTTTGTGTTCGAAGTCAATCGAAGCCAGTAGCGAGACTTGTGCTTACCGCGCCGCAGAGACAGAGGTCAGAGAGGTAAGATATGTTACGCTGTTCAAAAATATCACCGTAAATTCCACGGACGTCTTCCTATACGACTGTGTAGTCAGAAATCAGGTATCAAGGTGGTCCAGATCAAAAAAAGCTTACCACAGTTCGACAGCTACGGTGACCACGATAGGCTTTGAGTTGACGACAACGACTCGCAGACTGGAGCACATTGTAGACGTATTCCTTCGTCAGAAGATCGAAAGGCGAAACACCTAGATAATGTGCAAACATGGATTAAAGAATTACGGAGGTGTCACTATGTAACATGAGAAACAATCCCGAAAATACTGAAAGTAGTTGATAGTGAACACACAGATTACTGCTGACAAACCATTGAACATAGAGTAACATCGAACAAAAGTTTTTGAGTGACCACGGAGAAAATGATCAAATAAAAAACAGCATTAAGGCGGGAGAGACTGCTCGGACCAGTACTTTTTCGGGAAAGTGGATTTGCTTGTTTAGAGGAGTGGTCGATGAATAAAATGGTTCCGTGGCAATGCAAAACGCTTTGAGTTGTCTTCGTTATTCACCTCGAAACGGGAACGATCTGGATTTTCTGGTGATAACTTCAGGCCTGAACCCCATTCCCTGAGTGCGCCATGATTGAATTCAATCAAGTGGATAGTTCCAGATGTATTTAACAGACAGATTAAATAACAGAACATATGAGTTGTGCCAACTTTTCCTTGTATAATTTCACACGGAAAACGTCTAGCACACATCAGAACTACCAACCCGAGTTACGCAAGAGACTATTACAATGCTCCTACGATGCTCCTACAACTACCAGTAATCGGGTTTTGATCCACTGAGCCTTGGTTGAACCTATGCTTGGGAAGTACCGACGCCATTATGATGCAAAACACAGTGGAAGTTCAACTTTGGCCTACTTTGGTTAACTTTTCACGGTATTGTAGTAGGTTATGGATGCTTTCGAAATAAAAGTTGGCAGATCCATCAAAATCTGCTCCACTTCTAAAAGTGGATGCTATAAAACACCAAAGGTATGGAAACGAGAATCGATATGAAAAACAGACGATGTTAAGCGAACCAAAAGTGACCAGATGATTGGAAGTGACGAAGTTCAGAATGAGTTATTTCACTCAAGCTTTTAAATGAAAAAAAACGGTGGATTCAAGCAAAGACGTACGAGATTCTGTGTTGGAAGCTTCATCATCATCAGATGGAGCCAACCCCGTATCAGGTTCCGGTTCTTCGGTATCTTCCGATGATTCTTCCTCACGTTGTGGATCCGCTGTGTGTACTTCGTTAATTTGCGACTGACGCTGACTTCTTCGGCGTTCAAGCCAACTAACAAGTACCATTGCGAAATGGAGATAGTAAAAGGTAGTAAAATTGTTTATGCAGGTTTGGTGCAGTTCAAGTAGTCCAGATCTAAAGGAGGGTTTATCATCATCATCATCATCATCATCATCATCATCATCATCATCATCATCATCATCATCATCATCATCATCAAAGACAGCAACATCACTGTTGACACTGATGCTTCACTGCCGTACAACCATAAGGTTCGTCTAATTATACTTAAAGCCCTAGAGTGAAAAGAAGAGAAAAAGAGTGGGTGAGGGAGGGGACCTAGTACTGGCCTATGTCAAGCGTTCTGAGGTGCTTACACCTCCAAGCGCTCAATCAGACAGTCTGGAAAGAAACTGACAGCACGAACGCCACTGACATCGATTAGCCGCCATTTCTTGCAATGTCTCCAGCCTAGCACAGGCGGGGTCACGGGGGCCCCATCCTGGAAGGCGTACAACACCAACAACACCCAAACTCTTCGTGATCACTTTCACGCCCTTCCGCCAAGTCATGCGTTGTCCACCTCGTGGTTTGCGTCATTCTGAAGGAGGCACGGAGAACAGCACTCGTCTCGGTAGGCGGTGTTTCGGCATGCGTAGCACATGACCGAGCCATCGTAATCGGTGGTGCTGGATGTTTTCCCCGATTGACGTACCTGCCGCACATCCAAATACCCATTTTCTAATCACCTCGTTACTAACACGCTGACACCATCCAAAACCAGCCACGCTTCTGAGGCATCGGTGGTCGAAAACCTGAAGACGCCTCACATCATCTGTCCGCAGAGGCCATGTCTCGCACCCATACAACAACACAGCCCTTACTGTAGCCTG
>SJOL01006586.1:2102750-2135406 GCA_004794785.1 Opisthorchis felineus
CCCAGTATAGCTCACTGGGTGACTGAGGTGCGCAAACCGCCACACCACGGTAAGGTCCAGTCTCTTCGTGACGGAAGGAGGGTTTATAAACTCGACCCGCTTAATCAGTGCTACAACCATCCGTTCCTGGTTGTCTGGAATTCGAGTTTCGGCCAGCACACGATTTTACGACAAGGCCACTAGCGTATACTCCAAGAACCCTATTTATCAAATTCAAACTACTGAACAAGGCAGAACAATCACCCCCACCGGCAACCACAGACACACGACAACGAAGACGACATATGGGGAAAACATCACCTTCCAATACTAACATATTTTTAAGGTCCTTTAAGGAAATTATGCAGTTAGTCCTGATGGCCATGTATTATACAAGTCGTTCCTAAACTCTTATAATCGCCAGGTAGTCGAAGAAACCCGCACATCCGCTCAATTCACAAAGTATTGGTTCCCGACTCTGTCAATTCATCATTCGATATAATTTTAATTGTGTTATGCTCTGGTCTACTTGACATGAGACTTTCTTTACTCAACATTCCGCCAATTTTTGACTCAACATTAGAGGTATCATTCTTTGTAATTCTATTTCAAACTCGTGGGTTAATTCGTCACTCAAGTTGTTCAACGTTCCAGTCAAGTATTCAGACATGAGACCTGGTTAGCGCATTTCACATGGCTCTCCTGCGCCTTTGGCTCGCACCATGGAATGAATAGGTCAAACAATAGTTCGCTGCTACCTCTGATGGCTAGCACATTGTCAGTGAGTACTTTTGCTGCTTGAATACAACTGTGCGACCGTACGACCGTAACGCCCATGCCGAATCCAACTGACGGCATTGCCTATTAGATAAATTATGGAGTTGAACTTATACTAACCTAAACCTGTACGATCTGAACGTTCGACGCAACACTATTCGACACTCGGCTGCCGGAACTTTGTCGAATCTTCCGTATAAATGTATGCTGTACGGTGTAACCGATTGAAAACTCTGTTAAACTGGAACTCCCAGCATTGAAGGAACTGGAAGATTGTGGTCAGCGGGAGCACGAGTGTTTGGAAATATTTTTGCCAAAAGCGCAAACGAAAGCCGCAGAAGTTGAAAGGTTTACACCGAACGGTAGGAGACAGCCAACTTTTACTGAACTGAAGGAGTATCTGCTATTGGGGTTCCGTGAAATGCCATCCACTAAAAAAACAATGGCTCTCTGATATTCTCAGTTGAATTTCGCTGCTGCAAAGCTCATGTGCTTGCAGCGTTTAGTTTAGCGAACGGCTACCTACATCGAACGTCAATTCTCACATATATACATTGAGGCATCATGGAGGAAACCGCTGAAAGGCTAGAGGCCGATATCAGGGCTAACTTAATGAATTTTCATGAGACAAATCAAATAAAAGGTCTGTTCGATTATGCGCTGGTTTGTTAAGTTCCTGATGAAAAGAACCTATGGAAGCTTTGGGTTTGGGAATTCACATTATGGTTGATGCTTTTATCAGCTGGACAGATTCCAGGCATTCAGACGTGAACTAGCGGCCAGGATGCCACTGGTTCAAATCCAAACCAGATACTTTGATTGTTCCTGTCTACGCATGGACGATCTGGTTTCCTTAAAGTTACATGCCAGTATCGAAAGGGTCCCACAGTGAGACGGTTTCATCTTGACTAACCCTCTCGTGGTTTTCAAAGCTCCCAGGTCAAACGATAAGCCTAACTGGTGTGATGTGATAGGTGACGAGAGGCAAAAACCAATGTGGATTTGGATACCAGCAGCTGGAAGTTAATTCGCAGCACACTCGCTAGAACATTTGGTTGAGTTCCAAAGATAAGTTTCCGAAGTTCATTGTCTTTGGACAATAGTTGATACCCGGACTCCGATAAACAATGGACAAGCGTACTCTCAAGTGAAAAAAGCTTACTTACTGGAAGAAAGCAAGCGCAATTCGGATATCTGGATCACGGCTCCGGCTAGCTGAAAAAGAATTACAGTGAGCAGCATTAAGGCGCACTCTACCGCAAGCACTGAAATTGGTTCCTTGACGTGAGATTATCACCGTTAATTCATTTGAGACGATCAGCAGCGTATTTCGCAAGTCTCCTGTTGAGTTCGGTGGTATGAGACGGGAGGTGAGAGAATAAGATTAAAAGTAATAGTTACGGCGCGAGTGCCTACCCGAAAAGTTCGCGTTTCGAAACTAACAAGACTTCATGTAACGTAGCAGTTGGTCGTTGTGCTTGCTATGGACTGCATGACAGCGCCACACAAGGAGAAACCGCAACTGAAAGACTTGGTATGACGTGACGAAAGGGTAGTATAATACTTTTGCAGCATAGAACGGAACCTGAGAAAACATGAACTCATCAGGTCAACTGAAGTCGGGAACGCTGTAGAACAGTTAGCCATGAAAACAGCCTATCCTAACGGATTCATTATTTAAAAAATCGTTCAGCCGTAGCAACCTTTTGGTGCCTAACTGCCATGCCACCCGAAGGAAGCACGAGGGATGGGATACTGCCCAGTTGCCCAGGCCTAGGCAGGGGTCGGGTTCGAACCGCGGACCTTCCAGTCAGTAAATTCGCGCTCTAACTACTGTGCCACCATCAGGCTCAAGAACAGTAAACCAGTAATAAATATTGGTACTTAGCTGCCATACAAACATGAGAAAGGAATGCCAGATAAAGGGTGGAAAGAAAATGGGAGGGAGGGACTTATCATGAAAAGCGTTAAGTCCATATGGGGAATGGCCACTAACAGGGTACATACACCTTGAAATAATGATATAAACGTATATGGGCATCAGTGGTCAATCAAATGCCCCTTCAAAGGATGGCTCAAGCGAGATGGAAATTTACAGACGAAACCATCGAAATATTGAAACATGAAGAAGGTTATACGCCACTGGGCCTTTCTGATGTTAAGGAAGTCGTTTGCTGTTTCGCGCTGTAAATTACCTGGAGACAGAAAACCATCATCCTATTAAGCTGTACTATCCTATCTCTCCCGGCTGTTGTGAAATGAAAATAACGACGTTCGTTTTGGCGTCCGGTAAGAAGAGGATGAATAAAAATAAACCGAGCGTTTTTGGACAGATGAAATAATGTACCGAACTTAAGCAGTATGAGATTAATTTGTTTCTAACTGGTTAAGTGGTCCGTACTCATCAACAGATAAATCTCACTGCTACGGTTTAACACTCCTACTCCTATCATTGAGAGGCGGGAGCACGTAAACTGTGAAACTGGATCACCTACAGAATTTGCTGTGCTGTGAGTCGTACATCATCTCGATTAAAATGTGCCGGTTAGAAGTTTTGATAAAATATGTTTGCTACAAAAGACATTGGACCCCAACTTTGCTACGTTTGAGCTCTTATTACAAATCCGAAATAGTGTCTAACACAGTTGAAAAACACGCTTCACTTTCGGTCAAGAAATAGTCATCTCAGAAACTGATGCATTCTCAGTCAAATATTTCAGTGAATAGCTTTAATATGTAGACGAACAGAGCAGTGTAACCACAGATGACCAAAAGATTTATTGCTTTTCGGTGAATGACAAACTTTAAGATCATGTGGAAATAGTAACCAGTAAAGAAGGTGCGGAACATGACGGACGACTGTACACGTTTACTGCCATTGAATCGCCGGGCATGATTCCATGAACGCCACCGTCGAACATCGGCCTCCGAATCTGTGAAATGACTGTTTCAGAAAGTTATGCAGTGTCTATTATCGAATACAAAGTGCACTTTTGGTAGCATGGCGAATAAAAACCCACATCTGTCATGAAGAGGCACTCGTAGCTTTGTGGTAACTGTTGGCAAGTAATTATGTAAAACCAGCTGCAGCTGATAAACGGTAAAAATTTTCAGCTACGTTATCCACAAACCGTATTTCACATTTGATATGACGGTATGCAAATGCGCTGATAATAAGAATTTGTAGATGTCCTGGTTGGTATTTGTCCCATCCAACCCCCGGAAGAGCACCTCCAGGAAGAGTACAATTTTAGCCGGCCCAGACCGTGAGCTCTCTGGGATGGGGAGCATCCATGGTAATCAGCACTGCCTATAAATTAGGTCATTAGGGAATCATCCATCTGAATCCTGAGCCTGTGATAACGTAAAACTATAGGTTTTTTTCATATTGGCCTTCTTTCAGACGAGTGTGCACTTACTTCGAGTACCTTGGGGAGCAGCGTCACCGTTAACGGATTCTTCAGAACGGCTTTCTGAGTCTTCATGAGTATGCGGGAGCCAGTCTAAAGTCTATAAGAAAGAATCGAAACAGATATGGGCAATGCCTGAGTGCAACAGAATTGGTTTCATTAGTTGTTAAAGTGTTAGATAAGCCCGAAGTGACTATCACCTAATCCTAATCCTTCTAGAGGTTATTTACGAGTACAAATAGGGAAATCAACGCTTTTAAGGTTCCTACTGTGTTGTCCGCCGATCAGTTTTGGTTTCTGCTTTAGTTTGAACCTCGAAACTAACTTTCGCTGTTGAGGTCACCCTACCGATACTCAGAGAACATTGCCAAGCTGGCAAAGGCTCCGAGTTTTCGATATGCTGACTGGCGGGTCTGAATCCGCCTTCATACCAAATCCGTCTGCAAACTAATTGCTTGATCACTGAACCTGCTGGCTTTGCAAAAACCAGTGAGTAAATGGAATAACGGTATAGGAATGAAACCGTATAACTAGCCTGTTGACAGAGAAAATGAACACAATCCACTTTTATAAACTGTGCTTCACCGATGGTCCGTCCTTACGACACCGGGATCGACGGAGTACACGGGACGTTGTATTCTGCGAAACAGAAAAAATTAAATCGCCTGTGTTCGTTTCGTAGCAAAAATTTGAACACTGTAGGTGCAAAACGCATTGCGTACAGACTAACCCTCCTCTTCCGAGAAACATCAACGTTAATAGGTAATCCGGGTTTATGAGAATGAGTTTAACGATATCGTCAACGTTGGTGATCGGAAGAGCCTTACACTTGTGTTCCTGGAGCTACCGGATGTCCTGAACATTGTATGATCCGTCACGAAGCTGAAAATAAGAGTAGGTCAGTCGTTGATACCGTCTGGAAGATGAGGCGAGCTCGGTAGAGTGAATATTTTTCCGGCAGCAGATCAAGGTGCCACGAAATACGTTCTGATGAAGAACCCAACCCTAAGCCTTTTCTAGTTGAAATGTTCCCGAAATTGTGGAATAGATAGTTACCTTTGGATCAACGTCCTCAGCGGATTCCGTTTTGTTCAAATCGAACAGAAACACTGGGGCATACATGTGACTGACTAATAGCCGACGGGCACCAAATCCTACGGAGCTGCCGACGCCACCAACAGGAAACAAACCGTCGTAGACGCGAGGAAACGGTGGCTCAAACTTGACGGAGGTGATATGACCCGGGCCGTAATCCAAACGGATACAACGTCTTTCTTCGACCTGTGCGGGTAAACCCAAAGGTCGTGTGATCTGATAGGGCAGTGGTTGCACGGAATCGCCAACGGAGGAAATACCTAGAGAAAGAGAAATAACGGCACAATGACTATTCACTGATCTTTTGGCCATAGCCCTAATCTAAGTGAAATTATATTAAGAGAAACGGGAAGCAGCAGCTATTGTCTACTGTGAATGTGTCTAAATATTGGTAGCTCGGGTATGTTTACTGGTGGTTGATCAGACGGTCGTTGATCTGTTCGCCGAGCTTGGCAATTGGCTTGCAAACATTCGTCCCCCACACACTCAACTGCGTCCTTCGACTGGGGACGAAACGTTTGCAAGCCAATTTTCAAGCTCGGCGAACATACCAACGATCACCTGATCAACCACCAGCTATCATCTACTATCTGGTGTCAGAACACACGTCATCGGAAAGCCAGTCTTTTTTACTCCTAGAACAAACGAACAAGCTGATGATAGTTTAGGATTATCCAGCCTGATGCATACAATTTTTCAAACATCCATTCAGACTCGATTAGGTGGAGGCGTCTTAGAGCTCACCAAACATATTGAAAAAAGTGGGATTCAGATGGTGTGCGGTATGAATTTCCCGACGAGCAGTTCGGACAGGAATCTTCTGATCCTTAATGCAGTCGCCTTTCCTGTATCGTGCGCCTTAGTAGAAAGATGGCTAAAGATAAAGATGACTTCGCACTTCCCTCAAATGTTTACCGTTAAAATAAATCGGAAAAACTGCAAGAACTGACCTCAAACAAATAACGTCCAACCGTGCAGTTGTAAGCGCATAGCCTCCGTGTTGTATTGAACAATAACTGGGTAATTATACACCCAAAACGAACAAACTGAAGCAATGGGATGTAAGGAAACTCGCTCCTCGGCTACGACAGACGTCTGATTGCTTTCAGTCACTAGCAACCAAACCTCCTAACAAAAACCGACATTATAACATGTCCAATTAACATGGTATTTCAGATAACGAAGTCAGCCTTCATAAGAAGTCGTGGAAGATGACAATTTGAACCCAAAAGCATCAAAGATCAATATTGGAAATGACATCCGGGTAGACTACTAGGCTAGGATTCAAAGAAAATATGCGGAAAACTGCATTGAGGTACAAAAACACAGTGCCTCTCATAGGTTAAACGTAAGATTCTGGGATAGAAATAAACAGTGCACTTCTCGATACTTCTCAGATATAACAGTTTAGAAACATCCGGCTCCACTGTCTGGATATTAAGTGCCAAATCCAGTCGCACATCAAAAATTACCATCCCCTCACATCAAGCAAACTTCATTAATCCGGTCTCGTAGAGTGTAAAATAATTTGGGTCTTCGAATGTGGAATCCAGTGGCAAACATTCAAAAGTGTTGCCTGGACATTTATAATACTCAGTCAAGTATTTTATCCACCACAGTAAGTACTTCCTGAATGGGCTTGTAGCACGATCATTGGTCCTCTGGGTGAACAACCTTTCCATAACCACAAGGGAGCTACTTTGCTTGGGGCACTCCTGTACAGAGTCTACGCCTGAAGTCGCCAATCGTGTCTGTCTGTAAGAAGCAAATGTATCAACAACTCATATTTGGGAAGACTAATATTTCAATGAGAAGGTAAGAGAACTTAAATTATCCGTATCCAAACTGAAATAGATATCTGGGTCGGCCAAAATTCACACTACGAAACACTGCGCTGTTTTACTGACGATCGAAGGGAGGATCAATGCGTCCAGGCACCAAGCCGACCGTTAACCATATGCTCCGCAGTTATCGAATTAGTGTTATCAGTTTTTGCGTCGGTTACTTGCTAAATGGTGCTCGATGGTACTGGATCATACTAAGAACGTGCAGTTAATTTGAGGAGTGAACAGCTCGATGTATTGCTCGCCTGGAAAAAGTTTGAACCAGATGATGCTCCCAAGACATATTTTTCATCCAGCTTCTGTTCAGATTTAGGATCAATTTAGTCACTCATTCCACGCATCGAATTTCTCAGGAATTATCATCAGATATTTATGCACGATCGTGAAGCGCGTGTCCTCCCCTGATGTTGACGGCAGCGATGATGATGATGACGATGAGATATTCGCGCTATTCCTCACGACTTATCCGGAAGCAAAAATCCTCCAGATTGAACTTCCAGCTAACTGAACGACATTATGAAATTCACGCAAGCTCTATAGCCTCATATCAATCATTCGAAGAGGAGTCGATTTCGAAGACAAAGTAGCCACCAAACATCCTGACATCCCATGTAACTCTGGACTAGCTTTTTTTCAGTAAATTCACCGCCGTTTTGGCTCTTGTGTCTTCTTACAGAGACACTCGGGACGACCAGGCATTTCGATTCAACACTCTTGGTCTTCTTTGTACTTGTGTACTCATCAGTATCGTTCAGGACTAGGCTACTCGCCAAACTAATGATAAACTCGGCGTGGACACCGAATTCAGTGGATCCTAGAAGTTTGTACTTACTTAAATTCCGAGAGGGCACAAACTAAAACAGATATGAGTGCGTTTGGAAGAGCTAATGGAAAGTACACCAAGTTCATGAAGTATGCGGTCGGTTAAATGCGTGGCATTACGT
The DNA here is from genome assembly GCA_004794785.1 of Opisthorchis felineus. NCBI lineage: Eukaryota > Metazoa > Platyhelminthes > Trematoda > Opisthorchiida > Opisthorchiidae > Opisthorchis > Opisthorchis felineus. Next base: position 2,110,800 of record SJOL01006586.1, read on the forward strand.
CGCTGAAGATTTGGCGGTGAATTAATGGATTCATCCTGATAGACCAGATACATTAAATGAGATTGTTTTGTGGGTCATTTCGAGTTCAGGACAGATGTTCCCGACAAAAAAGAGACAAAACAGTTTCAAAAACGCTCAACTCTTCATACGCACCTTGGGTGAGCCGCCGGAGATCGAAAACACGCACGAAACCATCGGCAAAAGCCAGCGCAATACGGCGAGCTCCATCCAATGGGTGAATGTCCCCGGCCGTCACGGGAAATTCGAATTTCATACGTAGACATCCGGCGTGACATCCTTTTGTACTCGGTGGGCTGACAGATGAATCACGGAAGTAACACCGCTGACTGCAGGGAGCGGGCACAGACACCGGCTGTCTTGTGTCGAAGATGACAGCAGACTGATCGTGGGACAGAGTGATGAAGCAAGTTGGGTGATCTGGAAGAGTGAGAACCTACGAGGAAGACACGGCGGCTCGTTGAGAATGGGATACAACTCCAAACTATACGCTAGAGCAACCTGCTATGCTTGAGTAATCCGGCGAAACAATGAGTAAAAATAATCAAATCAACAGTGGCCTTCAAAAAGGAAGATAAGCGAACAAAGATGTTCAAAAGTCTCGGAGTTCCACAAGTAATAAATGAAAAACAAGCGCAGTGAATGTACAGAGGATTACGAAATAAATCAAGTCCCGCGACAACTGTCCAGTGAACAAGAGTGCGATAAAATACCGTGAAATTATTCTGGTTGGGGTATCGAAATGCAGATTTAAGCAATGTTTTAACCGCGGATGTCTGCAAACACGATACACACCTGTTACATTCTTCTTCTTCAGGCGGTCAATCATGATCGCACGACATGAACATTACCAATGATTCACAGTTATGTGCGAAACAAGTGCTGAGTCATGATACATTTGAACCCCGGGGAAAAGGATCTTCGCGCACTGATTGGTGTACACCGCTCCCTGGATGGGCGTGAGAAGTTCATGTTCACAGTAGGACTTCATCAGATACTCGTCGTGAAACTCAGAAGGCTAACCATTTCGGTAGCTATGTTCGCTGAGGCTCCTTTGGTGGTGTGTGATAGACGAGAAAATGGATGAAGTAGCAGATGGTAAACTAGACAGTTCGTCGACTAGGTGTTCGGTTCGCCACAGGTGCTTAACAGTGACTAGCTCCTCAGGACAATGAGTTGGCCTGAGATAAAAAATTAGTGCGCAGTGTGCCTGTCGTTCTTCCGGTGGGCGACTAGATGGTATAGAGAAGCGAAACGCGTACAGGATGATTTGTTCCCAACAGAAAATAGGACAGACTAGGAATTAAACTGAATGCCCCGAGTCTCAGTTTTCAGTTGGCGAACTGGTGGCATTCATTGGTATACAACACATGGCTAGTCTTTAATAAATAAATAATAATAATCGTTCAGCTGTAGCACCCTTCCGGTGCTTCGCTGCCATGCCATCCGAAGGAGGCACGAGGGCTGAGATACTGCCAGGTTGCCCAAGCCTAGACAGGGGAAGTCGAGAGGCAGATGTCGGGTTCGAACCACGGACCTTCCGGTCAGTAAACTGGCGCTCTAACCACTTGAGCCATCTCGCCCCCGCTAGTCTTTAAGGTAGATATCAATCCGTAGAATTCCCAGAGGAGCAGTCGGGATGAGTCCTCAACAGTGTGCAAAGATGGTATAAAGTTTGTGAATTAGAAATACATCCCAAACGTTGATGGAAAGGTGCCCATACTTGTATGTATACATCCTGTTCGTAATCTTTCACCGTAATCTGCCAAACAGCGCGTAAACCGCACCGTTGTACTTACACTGATGTTCAAAATACAATCCGAGATTGGCACACTCACAACAAGTCTTTGTAACATGGAATCAAGTTTTGCATGTGAGTGGATGGACAAAAAACGAACTGTATAAGGCGCATTCATAGCAGCTTAGTATTTCAAATGATACTTTGAATCATGTCGCAGACAACACCCAATTGCCTACTCAAGCAGTATTCACTTGTTAGTTTGCAAAAAGTCGAACTGTTCTTTGGTACAATCCTGTCTAACCGCGCAAAGTTTAGGTGACCTCACAGATCATATACCGGATTGTTTGATTTTGGATTACAGGCGAACTGATTCAGCTCATTTTTCCAGCCAGTATTAGCTCTTGAATTATCAGTATCTAGTTTTCTTCTCTCGTTACTGTGAACAGATATCATTGTGGACCAGTGACTCAACTATGAATCGGTTCTGTCATTTAAACCCCGTTTCCTCATTATGCCACAAATGAACAAGCCCAAACAAACCGAGAAGCAAATGACGAAGAGGAAGAAAACCTAAGAGAAGTCATGAAGTTGAACTGGTCCCGGCGTAAAAACATCTATAAGGGCATAAAAAAGCTTCAAAAAAAGACTTACGTCATAAACAGCATAACTATGGCAATAGACCGTCTCAATCATTGACTCTGAAGGCCGGTCGGTGAAAACACGAAGTACACAACCGCACTTGAAGCCAACTAAAACCTATACAAATCACAAGGTCAGAGTGGATATGTAAGAAATGAACCATCATTATACCTGCCCACCACTTGTCTGCGGTAAAAACTTGGCGGTGAAAACATTACTGTCTGCAGGAAGTTTTTGGGAATATGCCGGCTTGACAAACGCATCCTACAAAAATGTTAAATGGATGTCAACGACGCACCTCCAGAAAAGCAGGTGTAATGCAGATACGTCGATCATCCGAACCTGACAGCAAATAGTTTCCTGTTTCATCCCAACATACAGTGTTGACCTAAAACGTCAGCCAACGTCACAAAAATGGGGAACGTACACATCCGTCATGCACAGAAATATTATTGGTCACTTGCAGTGAAGTGAAAAAGTGGTGGTTATCTGAAGTTCAGGAACATTATTTGGCAACATTACCTCGCCAGCAACTATCATCATCAAGGTGCCCGGTGTACTCAAAGACGAAGCGGTTTTTTTGCATGTGGTTTGAAATTTTAAGGCACAATGCGACAGCCACTGATCCACCCCAAAACCCTGGATGTCACATTGAACGCCGCATTTAACCCACCGGCCAAACTCGACAGGTGCACAAGGCTGAGTAGACCCACTTCGGCTAAATGCAAAAGGCAGGAAAAACATGATGCTGAGCAAAAAGCAGAGACTACTCTACGAATACAGTGGCTACGGCTGCTTTATACAGTTAGTAAATACACCCCACTTAGTGTTTGTGATGATTGGATGCTAGAGTGCTGAGTTCTAAGAAAAAGGTACATACGGTTTGTTGGGATGCATTGCTTTTTCTGAGCTTGCCCATTGAACTGGTAAAGCAGTTTTGCAGACGTATCATGTGGAAACAACCGTCTGCAATGTGCAACTATTCCATCATTATTGGAAACGCGAAACAAACTGGAGAACAGAACCGTCTGAATAGCAGCTGAGAAATCCAACTTTGAACTACAGGTCGCTGACCTGCATTCATTCAGGACATTAGGTCTGTAGGATTAGGCGGTACGTTTGAGAAGGACTACTTACGAAGTCTTAAGGGTGCTCCCATAAGAAGTCGTCACTAAAAGCGCCATCCAAGGTTAAGTCCCTAGTCATTTGGGACTATTGTTACTAGGATATTGTCTTTACCTGTCGTCTAAAGATGGGTTGGCTACCGCGAACTTGCCAGCTGAAGAAATCCACAAACGGCTTATGTTTATGGGAATGCCGACCTAATCTCACTGGCGTACGTCGACATCAGATCACAGACCTAAGCACTCCACAAGCGCCTGGCAATGTTGATCCAACGTCTTTGTTTACTGTTCAGCCATCAACAACAATGAAAATTAACCGCATTAGAGACAGCAACATCAGCGTTGCCACTGAGGCTTCGCTGCCGTACAGTCACAAAATCTACTCAATTATATTTGAGGTCATAAAGTAAAAACGGAGAGAAAAGAGTAGAGGAAGGAAGGAGCTGGTGTTAGTAAAAGAATCGTTCGGCTGTAAGACCCTTTCGGTGCCCACCCGGAGGAAGCACAAGGGCTGAGATAATGCCAGGTTGCCAAAGTCTAGACAGCAGTCGAGATGCGGCAGTTGGTTTCGAAACACGGAACACCCGGTCGGTAAGTTCGCACCTTAACCAATGAGTTGTCTCGAGCTCATCTGGTGCTAACCTATCCAAACGCCCGGTCAGAAAACGCGGAAAGAACCTGACAGCACGAAACTAACTGATATCGATTAGCCACCATTTCCTGTCACATCTCCAGCCAAGGACAGGGGGGACCACTGGAACCCCATCCCAAAAGGCGGACCACAACAACAACAGCCAAACCCTTCGTAGTCTCTTTCTCACCCTGCTGACAAGTCCACCTTGCAGTCAACACTGTTCCGGGGGTGGCACAGAGAACAACAACCGATTTCGTAGACCGGTCCCGACGTTTTGTCATGCGTAGTACATGGCCGAGCCACCCCAACTGATGATGCTGGATGTTCTCCACGACGGAAGTCTCTGTAGGACAAAAAACACACGTTTTCTAGTTGACTCATCACAAGATTTCTGACGCCACCCGGTACCGGCAACACTTCTGAGGCGCCGGTGGTCAAAGACCCAAGGACGCCTCACATCACCTGCTCGCAGAGGCCATGCAACAATACAGCCCTTACTGTAGCCTGGTACACGTGAACAAGTGATATGCCTTTTTTACGCTCAAGCGACGCAAATTGGAAAATGTGGTTCGAGTCTTTGGGATTCATACACTAGGTAAGACGCAATGCCTTCAGAGCTAATACAATTGCCAAGGTATGTAATATTCTTCACAACCTCCGGTACTTCTCCTTGAATTGTTCTGCAGGACGACTTTGCACTTTGTGGGTGCACAGAGAATGCAGAAAGATGGTGCGGCAATGTTCAATTTATTCAACAGCTTTTGTGCTGGGCCATCGGTTAAAAGGATATTGAAAACCAGGGTTTCGAAGACCTTACAGCGTTCGCTTCACTATTTTATCTATGACGAAGTTGAACGAGAATGGGGAGTGGACATCGTTGCCGGATACCATTTTTGTAGGGAAGCTTTTATGGAACTCACCGTACACCCTTACATGCCCAGGAGTATGTCAATATTAGGAGCGGATTATGCTCAAAAACTTCTGAGGGGTCCCCTGTTGAGCAAGTGTAGTTAGGAGCACTGACTGACTGACAGAATCGAACGCACCTTTGAAGTCATGGAACAGAAAGACTATGGGTTGCCTGTACATATGGGATTGCTCTAACACATGACAAAGTATGAAGATGTGGATGGCCCAGTTAGGTGGCCGAAATTGAATGGAATCGGTATGTATGAACAATCGCGAACGATCGGTTTAGCTGTGTTCTAACCACAGACTTTTTATGCAGTAATAAGTTCCGACATAACAGAAGTCTTCTGGCTCCATGGTCTCCTCCAACAGCGTGCCTGCCACGAACTCAAATTGATCACATTGCCATCAGTTACCGATGACGCAGATCAATAACTGACTGTCACCCAGTTTGTAAGAAATTTGTAGATTTCGACCATGCTCTCGTCCAGAGTCGCTGCTATCTCCGCTTTCCATGGCCACGTAAGGTGCGGACAATTGCCTTAGCAACTGAGAGATTGGCAAATGCCGAGGATAGACGAATTTATCAGGATTGCCCCTGGGCTCTCTTCCGATTGCTCCACCGTCGGATGTGAATTCGTGCTGGAACGAGATCGCCACACATCTACATTGATGGGGTTTTTGCCCCTGGAACGGCACTACCAGTGTAACGGTGTATACCACTGATGAAGTGTGCGAGTAGCCCATGGTTTAGTGTCCAAACTCCGCCCCGCCCGCGCATTTGATGGAAGGTGCAGTTTATTAAGTAAATTGTGGAACTGCCTTGCAGTGTTCGTTTACTACTGTGTAATAGTCAATGAGTAGCTAGGATAGTTCAAAAGGACGCCTGAGAATGTCCAGTTTTCAAAGAGATGGTCTAATGACTTGTAACTGCTTAGTTCGTGTTTTCTAATAAATGACTTACCAATGAAGGGCTTTGCTCCTTTCACCAGGACTGCTCAAACGCTGGATACCAGATAACACTGATACTGCATGAATCTCGGAGGAATGCTCCCACTGGTCCCCAACATAATTTGGCCTGACGAATTTTCACACGTCAAGTCAAACTTAGCGTGTGGGAAGCCTAGTGGATACGGACGGCGAAGGAGATGGGAGGGGCTCAGAAGGCCTGGAGTGCCCGAAGACTGTTTCAGTTAATCCGTGCGACTGGTTCCCAGAAGCCAACCGTGAGCCAAACTACGAAGGATCGAAGTGGCACGACCATCTTCCGTAAAGAAGGACGCTGGGCCTAGTACACTGAACAACAGCTCTCATGTTTGTTCGGGTGGCTGTGAAACTCATTTGGATCCTGCAACTGAAGTAGAAACATGGGCTGTGAACCTGGAAACCCCCAAGGTCCCTGAGGTTTACGACTGCAGTATGTTCTCCCCTGTGCTACCGAGCCCTAATCCGGATGACCTGCCACACGCATTGCTCAGAGGTGTGAATGGAGCCCTCATTCAGCGCTTGTTTGACCCGTTTACTTCACATGGGAAGAGAACACCATCCCAGGCAACTGGGGAGAATATGATAGTGCTCAGTTGCAAAAAACGGGTATGTGGTGACTGCGGTAAACTGGGGGAATCAGCTTGTCTCCAGTCGTCATAACACTCTTGGAGTGACTTGTCACTCATAACCTCCGGCACGCACTTTGCACCCACAACGTCATGCTTCAGAACGTGTGATCTCGAAAGGACTCAAGAGTTAGAGCGCGAATTTACTGACCGGAAGGCTCATGGTTCAAACCCAAGCCCGGGCATCATTCGGGTGGCACGGCAGCTGGGCACTGAAAGGGTGCTACAGCTGAACCATCAAGACGTGCAGTCACTGAACACGCCACTTACAATCCAAGGAGTAGTGCTCGAAGTTTTCTGACAGATGACTTCAATGAACGGATCCATAGGACTCGGGTCGCGTTCACTAATTTGTGACACTTGTGGTGTCACAGCGGCGTATGACAATCTCAAGGGACATTTGTACCAAGGCTGTTTGTTGTAAGGTTGAGAGTTGGTCTGTTCGAGCAGCAGAACTCCCCAGGCCTTTTACAATTGTCGTCTCAGACTCATACATCGTGTAGATTGATGTCGGCAAATCCGTAACCAGGCAAGTAGAAAGCGAACCTTTGGTATCACATCGGGGACTTCCAGCACCGGAAACTGTGTAGTTTAGACAATGTATTGTGCATACCGAGCCATCACTTCCCGAAAAGTGCAGCTCTTCATGTTCAATTAAGAGTGGAGCAAGCAGAAAAGCAGTCACTTAGCAGACATATATGAAAGAGATTACGAAAAGTCTGAGTGCTGACGCTGCGACTCAATTCCACGGTGGGGGCGCATGATCCACACTGCTTTGTTGGGGACGCTGCAAATTATGACTGCTAACCAATATCAATGGCATTCCTGTTGTCAGTTTCTATCCCGAGTGCCCGGACCAGTGTCTGAAGGTGTAGACACCTCAGGATGATTGTGGAAGGATAGCATGAAGTCCCCATCACGATCCATTTTTGTTCCTCTTTACAATGGGGCTTTCAAATAAACTATGGTTGTAGAGCAGCGAGGCATCAGTGTTAGACACTGGCGTCATACTGTCTATATTGATGACGATGCGCAGCCTGAACCGGGAACAGGGCAATTCAGTTGCAGTACTTGCATCCTGAATCCTTGTCTCTGACAGCGAGGATGCATCAATGCAAAGGGCTCCAGCGTACGAGCAAGAGCTGTCTGTTGTTCTGCTTGCTTCAGTGCGCTAAAATTAAAGGCCGCCAATTACATCGGCTTTCGGAGTTTGAAAACTTGCGTAATGCATTACAACTCCTACTTCGGTACTTGGCTTCTTGTTCCTCCAACTATGGGATATAAAAGTGTACTGTAGCTCGAGGCAGCATTTTATGGAGACAAAGGATAATTATCATGAATGTATTTGTAGGGGCGTCCCGCAATCGCTCACAGGGTCAGGATATGATCCTCGAGAGGTGGCGAGAAGCGCCGAGCTGTAAATACCCGATTCTGATTGACTGACATTCTGACCAATCAATTCTAGAGCAGCGTAACCGGCACGTGAATCATCCGTCCAATCGACGTGAACTTCGGTTATTTAGGGACTGGGTGTTTAGGGTTGCTAGTGAAGTCGGACGCACAGAAGCTGCAGCTGAGAATCGTGAATGGCGAACAAAGCAGCCAATATTATTGCTGGGACCTGCACAGAGAAAGAACGTAACGTAGTATTGGGGTAACCTTGGCGCCGTTCACCTTCCGAGATGGAGTCAGTGGTCTTCGTGCCATCTACTTTTATCTGTATGGCCCGACTGAGTGATGGGGATGGCGGCACGTTGGAATTTTTTTGTGAGCCATCGCTAGCCCCCCCTCCCTGCCCCATTTTCGCTCCTCTTTCCATTATAAGGCTTTATACAACAAAATTGACATATATGTACAGTAATGAGGAGCCAGTGTTATCGTCTGGTTTTCCTGGCAGTGGTGGGGATGACGACGGGGTTGGATGGGCGTAGAAGAAATATGTAAACATGGAATAAGCCAGCCGCAAGCAGTAGCACGTTTTCACTTACCCGCCCTGTTGTATGCAGGAATTAAGGCGACCCGGCTGATGGCACCATGCAGCAGCTGATATGGCATGCAAACCTTTTTAGTTATGATGTTCATGGTTTCACACGAGCTGTGGTGATACGTATTGGCCCATACCTAGAAAGTGGGACAGTTAGTGTCCTTGACAAAAAGGGCCCGGTGCAAAACCCTGACCACAAGGCAGCCATCAGAGCAGCCTCAACTTTTAATGAGTAAGCCTTAACACATCTTCCAACACCCAACCTTGAAGACCAGAAGACTGCGTTGGTCAGAACTCGGCACAGTGACCAACCTGGCGTGAGAGACTCTATGAATATTACACGCGCGCTCTCTGGTGTAGCTCAAAGGCATACAGACCGTCATGCCGCGGTAAGGTTCACTCTCTTCGTGACCCAGGCTGCGCACCTCTGATAGGTAACAGAGTCCGCTGCAGCTGGATGGGTGGAAAAAATGAAGAAGGCCGGACTCTTGAGGGAGAGCTTTTGTTGCCTTATTTAACGGCAACGTGCTGCGAAACCACGTAGAACAATTTTTTTGAACGATATGGCCAGGTGAGTGCGCCCTGATACGTTGCACGATGGTGCGTATGCTCATAATGCATCCGGTGGCATGGGTGACCCACCCAGTTCTGGGGTTCTGAGACTGGCCTTTTTATAAAAAATTAGGAAGAGCTTTTGTTAACGCCTGTGCCACTGGCTTATGCTTGTTCTGATTATGGCCTATATCCATGGAAATCCTCTGATGAATCCGATACATCACCATCAAACTAGCAAACTAACAGGTGTTGTGATTCCTATGACACAGTTCGTTCAGCATGGCCTGTACTCTTCCCCCTGGGCCGTTACCGTTCTATGCTGAGACCACCTCAACATTCAAACGTGCAGTGTGACCACGCACCTCGTACTATCCTCCGATCTCCTCTCGCTGGATCCTTCGAACTGCTAACTCCTCTGAACACACCCAACTTCCAAAATTGGTTGGCATCCCGTTCGGCGCAGCATGTAACATCATTTTGCCATCCATCTTCCCACTCTGTATGTTACTGTTCACCATTACTTCCCAACTGGTAACCTGTCTTCCTTCGCAGCTTCCAGCCCACTTTCTGGATGAGCCTCACTGAACCGTTTCTGTGAGTGCTTGCAAAACCCTCTTTCTTTCCTAGCGGGCTATATCTTCAAATGCCCGCCGGTCAGCAGAGGTAGCAACAAGGGTACGCACACTTGAATCACGATGTTGGATTTCGCCTTCCCGTACCTCTGTTATCCTTACCCAGCTTCATGGACGATCAAGCATCTAGCTGTGACTTAACTGGCAAAGCACCTACCCAACTCACGTCCCTCATATTAACATTTGGCCAACCCGGTTCTGCTCCTAAACGCACTCACTGTCCCTAAAACAAAAATCCAATTCCATGCAAAGCGGATAGTCCTCCTGCCCGATCAACAAACGTTCACGCCCCTCACAACCAGCTAGTTCACCCGATTTCAACTTAGCACATATTCTCGTTGTGAGAACCACCCTTCTTCCCTACTCGGCCTAATTGGAATTCGCCATCCTCACTTACCCAACTGTACCTCAAACAAATGAAGCAACAGCACAAGATAAATCCATTATTGCAACAGTTACCAGTTTTAAACGAAAACTGTGGTCTTTCATTTATGACATAATCCGCCGGGGCTAGTTCCATCAATTTGCCTTCAGTCCCGAATTCTGTCCGCGCTAAACATATGGCAAAAGTGTATCAGCGCCCCCGACGTCCAGAGAGCCTAGGTTGGGGCATTTTCGGAAACGCAACAGATGTGCTAAACTTAACCAAATTTTTATGGCTGCCACGCTTCAACGCACTGATGGGCACCTTCGACAGACGTCAGTCATGATTTCATTCTGAATTACTACAATGAACACACGGGACGGTACGCCAACTACCGGTTGGGAATAAAATTCCTTATCATAGCCAAAACACCAAAAACGGGAATGGCCTTATGAAATCGAGCAGATCAAAACTTCGGGGCGTTGGACACAATCCATCAAACAACAAATCAGTTGTCCAGCAGTACGGATAGTCATCCTTTAAGAGGGGAGTTTGGTATGGGTGTGGAGCCTCCATCTACCCGTGAGGTGTCCGAGTGTACATACATCAACACGGTCCAGGTCCCGACCATCTTTTACCTGATGTGTTCAAACATGGCACCATATGTCTAGAATTTCGGGTCTTTCTGAAGACAAAACGATCAAACACAACAGAGTTGAGTAGGACCAAGGTCCAAACTCGAAATGCTAGTTGCGATGACTATGAAGATCACAGGGGCATACTATTAATCCCGTTATTCGTCATCATTCGGCGTCACGAAAAACTATGACCTGTGAGCATCCATCGGGGACCCCACCGAGAAGATGCTGCGTCTGCCACAACTCCATACATTGTCACGTGTTAGAGCAACGCCATATGTACAGGCAACCCATAGTCTTTCTGTTCCATGACTTCAAAGGTGCGTTCGATTCTGTCAGTCAGTCAGTGCTCCTAACTACACTTGCTCAACAGGGGACCCCTCAGAAGTTTTTGAGCATAATCCGCTCCTAATATTGACATACTCCTGGGCATGTAAGGGTGTACGGTGAGTTCCATAAAAGCTTCCCTACAAAAATGGTATCCGGCAACGATGTCCACTCCCCATTCTCGTTCAACTTCGTCATAGATAAAATAGTGAAGCGAACGCTGTAAGGTCTTCGAAACCCTGGTTTTCAATATCCTTTTAACCGATGGCCCAGCACAAAAGCTGTTGAATAAATTGAACATTGCCGCACCATCTTTCTGCATTCTCTGTGCACCCACAAAGTGCAAAGTCGTCCTGCAGAACAATTCAAGGAGAAGTACCGGAGGTTGTGAAGAATATTACATACCTTGGCAATTGTATTAGCTCTGACGGCATTGCGTCTTACCTAGTGTATGAATCCCAAAGACTCGAACCACATTTTCCAATTTGCGTCGCTTGAGCGTAAAAAAGGCATATCACTTGTTCACGTGTACCAGGCTACAGTAAGGGCTGTATTGTTGCATGGCCTCTGCGAGCAGGTGATGTGAGGCGTCCTTGGGTCTTTGACCACCGGCGCCTCAGAAGTGTTGCCGGTACCGGGTGGCGTCAGAAATCTTGTGATGAGTCAACTAGAAAACGTGTGTTTTTTGTCCTACAGAGACTTCCGTCGTGGAGAACATCCAGCATCATCAGTTGGGGTGGCTCGGCCATGTACTACGCATGACAAAACGTCGGGACCGGTCTACGAAATCGGTTGTTGTTCTCTGTGCCACCCCCGGAACAGTGTTGACTGCAAGGTGGACTTGTCAGCAGGGTGAGAAAGAGACTACGAAGGGTTTGGCTGTTGTTGTGGTCCGCCTTTTGGGATGGGGTTCCAGTGGTCCCCCCTGTCCTTGGCTGGAGATGTGACAGGAAATGGTGGCTAATCGATATCAGTTAGTTTCGTGCTGTCAGGTTCTTTCCGCGTTTTCTGACCGGGCGTTTGGATAGTTTAGCACCAGATGAGCTCGAGACAACTCATTGGTTAAGGTGCGAACTTACCGACCGGGTGTTCCGTGTTTCGAAACCAACTGCCGCATCTCGACTGCTGTCTAGACTTTGGCAACCAGCCCTTTTGCCTTCAGCCCTTGAGAAAAATTACCTCTCTGGTTTTTCCCCCAGTAAGTTCTACGTCCTTGTCCGTCATTTAAGCTGTCATTTCATCCGACATATTGCTTCAGATCTTCACATCAACCATCTCGTCTTAACTACCACCACACTAAGCGGCCAAGACAGGCTTAAGCGCTCGTGGTACGATCAAGCTGAGAAATCTTTTATTTTTCCTTATTGCCCTACGAAAAATATCCTTCACCCTACACAATATCATTACACGACGCCGGCACTTCCACCTTCCTCCTGTAAGCGTTTGTTATACCCTGAATCCTCACCATCCGTTATATCGCAGGGAAGAGTCCAAGCCTTCAACCCCGTCACTTTTCTTGGTTGATCGACATGTCGCTCCGAGTAACCTCAGGCTGTTCATTATTGCTAATTGACGTATCATTGCCTGCTTTACTCAGCAACCCTCTTCCCTCACCTCTATCACAAGGATCTCAGTATATCATCGACATCATCCAATTAACGATGCGATTCAGGGATAGAAGTGATGCCGTACGTCTGCTGACATCCCAGGCCTTTCTCTCCACTACACAGAATTTCCAAATTATAAAGATCAAAGCCGCTCGTTCTTGACCGCAAAGGCAGCTTCAAAAACGTTTATCACCTAAATCTCAAAAGTCGGTTACCGAAGGCTACCAGAATGAACCCTCTTCCTTTCACCAACCCATGCAAATCAGTGAATTTGGCGTGACTCATTCTCAGCTTCCCCACGCGGCCAACTTCCCGGAAAACCACGCAACTCGGTCCGCCGTTGATACACGTCAGCATAGCAGCCCAGGTGCTCCACTTCGAACAATACCTTACTGAGTCTGTCAAATACTCCAGCACCTTATGCAGTCATATCCAAATCTGGTAGGCCCCCACCGTCCCTGATAATGCGGAAGCTGCTGTAGACTCCATACGCGCTTGGTAACCTGAAGCTACACCTCGTTCTGATACCACACGCAAGTATCTGTTGGCACCGAATCTCACAAATTGTCAGACCAACCATCATGCCCCACCTTGTGGCAGCCAAATCGATCCCACTGGCCCACCAATCGCCCGGACAACAATGTGGTCAATAGAATGATTAACCCCACGGGTGTGCGTGAAACTCAAGGACGCCCCATCTCAAACCATCGGTTACCTTGTCCCCTGGCAAACCAGGTCCCATACGCCGTCGCACCTTTGTCCGTTGCGCCATTAATCGCCGGGGCTTACGCGGACGTTCCCATGATACCTTCATAATCTTAGTGTCTCTGATCGCTCATACTACCAGGCCCACACTAACCTATTTGCTAACTTATAGCCTCACAACTTTCCAAGACCCTGACTCCTCCATCGTTGGTGCAAATGAGCTTCTTGCTTTACTGTCCGCAAAACTGCGGACGTTACCACCAACCCGGTAGAACTGTCTGTGGGTTCCGAGGTGACTGAGGCGACACATCTAATTAGTGCACTGGCGGCACCAGTCGCTGACAGCACTTGCCCACATCCGAGACTCCTTGACCCACCATCCATCCACGTACCACCCCTGCCAAGATACGCCTTCGTACTCAAGCAACCACTGTCACAGCCTCGTTACGTAGCGCTTCTTCAGCTGAAGTCGGGAAATTTATCCCTCGTCCTTCGCAGGATGACCCCACTTTGATCCGGCCCCCTATAACTGCACGACAAGTACATCAACCGGCACGTACAACGTGCTTGCTAAAATACCGTCTCCGCAGACGCCGACGGCTAACCTCGGCCCTTATCTGCTTCCACCTCTCTGAACACCCACTTCTGTTGCACCTGCTCACCAGTTCCTGCTGCCACCCATCCCTCCAAATCCACCACATATTTCTCTACCATATCCCCCTCCGCACCTTCTGACGATACCAAAATGCTGCGTCGGTGACAGCTCTCCCTCCAGCCGCACGCCTTTCTCCAAGAGAAACCCCCTATCCCATATTGAGCTTCACACTCTGCCTTTTGCCGTGGGTTTAGGCATATTATGCCCACAACGTACCCCTTCATTACCATTGCTGACTACAACTCGACAGACTCCGAAAACACGCCCAGTTAACCCTCTCCATGTACCTAGCCTATTAGTTCCAGTTCCCCAGGCTCCAGCATAAGCGAGGTTAGCTTGCTCGTCAATGACCCTGCCAGTAAAGCTGTACAATGCCTGCATATTACCGTCAAAACCCATAACCTCCGAGCCATTAGCGGCTAAGTCTGATTCGCTTCACTGAAATGTGGCTCTCTGCTGAAACTTCAGACATGGCTAGTTCAATTCCCGGCCATAATATTCAAAGCTGTGACAGGAGAAGCTCAGGGGGCAGGAGCTGTGTCATCTATTCCAAATCGAGACTTCGTGCGGCCCTCATGAAAGATTCTGCCCTTGAGAGGATTCCACAGGACATCTCTGCAGAACGAACCAGCGGACCTATGCTAGTAGGTCACACCTATTTATGACCAGCCCCCTCATCTTCCTCTATTGCTGATGTGTCCCGTATGATATTCTCTAAGCAAGCTCCACCGCATCTGCTCAAATTTGCGATGGGTGACTTTACCCTGCCAGATATCTCTTGGTCTTCCACTACAGGCCCTATCCGGCAAGCTTCGCTGCTTGAATAACTTAGTGTGGAGGGTAGGTCCCGAATTGTGCGTGGCCTACATGCCCTAGGCCTAATCTTCTTAAATGAGAGTCTTCTGGTTACAACCGCAGTTGGTCCACAATTCACAGGAAGTGCTCACCAAGTTGTTTCTTGTAACGCAGCCGGGTGTGTCTAAGCTGATCCTTCGGGTCCTTCCGCCCCTCATCTCTCCTTTCCAGGTATATCACTGGAAGCCAGCTTTCTGGGACTGGAGCAACTTTTCTCTCTCGACAAACGCACAGCGCATTTGTGACATCTACCGCAACCAGCCGACCGCTCTTTGCCTCGTTTCTCTCACGAAAAAGTTTCACGCTGGTTACCAAAAACCTTGGATACCAAACTTCACTAAGCTACCAGCGAATATTGGAAATCTTATGATTTCTCATTGAAACTTCTCATCAGCAGGCTCTCAAATGATCGAGAATCTTTGCGAGTAACTCTCAAATGCCGTGAAGTGAGCATTGCCCTCGGGGCCCCTTCTTACTGTAAATTATTAAGCTTTCTAGTCCTTGGGCGTTGAACCCCAGTAACTCAAGTACTAGCCTGCGCCCCAACGATGGTTGTCCTATCACCAATCCTCTCAGTAAAACCAACCGTCTGAACGTTTACTCTGCTAGTTGCTACTTGCCCATTCTTCCCGAACTCCAACCCATAATCTCTAGCTCACATTCCACAGCTTTTGACGGTCATAGTAGCCGTCCTTCGTTCATTAAAGTAACCCACCCAGCTGATGTTTCCGTTCCTTTTCAAAAGCCTCAAGGACACCGTTACGCTGGGGGCGGATGGTCTTCCATTCCAGGTTCTGAGATATGGCAAATAGGATGTCAAAATCTCTGTCCTGAATCATTTTCTCACTCAGTCAACTCCGGAATCGTCCCCTTCCGACGGAAACAGTCAAGAATCCGCTTGCACTTCAAATCCAGATCTGAACAAACTACTTCCAGCAAAGGAGGTCTGTCATACCCCTCTTTAAATGAGAACCATTCAACGTCTGGACAAAGGCCCGTTAGCCACGTTCTTCTAAGGTACAAATGCCGTAAATGACCGGCAATACGAATTTTCGGCTGAGAGATCCGCGAAAGGTTACCAGCATCACTTCTTTGTGACAGTCGCGGCAGAGTACGATGCCGGGAGCTCAACTGTGATAATCTACCTGGATATTCAAAGGGTTTTGTTCAGGTCCCCCATGCATCCCTAATACAAACGCATGGTCCGTTGTAATCACTGGGTCCCTATTCCAGTGGTTCATCTCATACCGCTCTGATGGAATTAAGTACAGAAATTTGCGAAAAGCAGTCGTATCCGCTATTCATCACTGGTTGAGAAATTCAAGGGGGTCTGCTAGGCCCCTTCCTCTTCTCACTCTATATCGTCTTCGTCTTCGTTGCCGTGTCCCATGGTGAACCTTTTCTCTTTGTAAATAATATGATATTCCCCTACGCACTTCCGCTTTCTGCTAAAATGCTTGCCTTTCACCAGATGCAATAAGACTTAGGCTCTCTAATTTGCTGGCCAAATGCTCCTGAGCTAACTTTATATTCTGCCGAGTCCCGAATAACTCCCCCCTGCCGGCCTTAAATCCGTGGACTACGAAATGCGTCTCACGGCGCTTGACCTATTTTCCCTTGAGTATCGCCGCCTCCGAGGGGACCTAATTCTTACTTATGCCCTGTTTGAACAAGGTTTGGCCAACAGGTTTTTCACCGTTGACCCAGAAAACACACGGCGGATACCTGGTAAGATTTTCAAGCTTAGAGCGAACACTTTTATCAGGCAAAATTTTTTCCCATTTCGTGCAGTAGCTGCGTGGAATAACCTTCCTCCGACAGTTGTCCACGCTCCGTCTAGAACCCAGTTCAAAGCGCCATTAGACACTTTCCTATGCGAATCCTCATGCTGGCGAACATACTGCCCCGCGCTGAGAACTTAAAGAGCAGTGCTGCACCCTTTTTTCGCCTCTGCCTTTCAGATGAACGACAACCGCTGAACGACAAGAACAAAACCGACCCGGTAAACTTGGGAGAAAGCCTCGATCCTGTGTATCAATCCGTGAATCCTCCAAGGCAACGCGCTCACAATTACTAGCAACACTATCACTCATTCCACCAAAACAGCAAGTACTCTTGTGCCTTTAGCTATTCCCACCAGGTCCAGTTCGAAGTTGCCCCAGTACACAGGCTCTGCTTTGTAACATTGCTTTTCTTTCATCTTCGAGGCACGAATGTCGCAATAATTAGGCAATGCCTGCGACCGATAATAGAAATCTGTCCCGCATTTTCTTCTATTTATACCCAGAGTTGCAGACTGGCACTTGAAAGTTTCCATCGCTTACTCACAAAGTCCGGCCCCCTCGCATAACGTACCAACTGCATGAGTCTTAACCTTGAACTACCGTGGCTCAAACGGTTAAGGCCTAAAATAACTCTCCTACACTGACTGTTGTACCAAAATACCTTCATTTCGGGGATTAGGCCAAGCGTTCATTCCCTTCCTTGCTAGAGATCCTGTATTTCCTGCAGCTCTATATTGTGCCCTCCAGCTCTTAGTAAGCTATGAAACTAATTTTTCCTAGTTTATCACGCTGGCATCTGGGACTGTCTAACCGAACAGCTTTGAAATGGCACACACCATCATACGTTTCTCTCAGTTCTTAGATAACTTCCTTAATTGTGAAGCAGCTGCCACCCTACTTGATATCCAATGGCCACCCAATATCCTTATCGGGATCAAAGCACTTTTGAGTATGTCGAGGATAAAGTTTGCGGCAAAAATAAGATGATTCCGCTTTTATAACCTACCATCTCCTTTATTTGCTTCAAGAAACGGTTGCCTGTTGAATGCCTGCTTTATTCATGTGTGCTGCATTACTGGCCTGGCTTTTTCTCTCAGAAGACCTAAAACCGATCTTTCTACCTAGGTCCCTGCCCTGAATTACTCTGTCGGCTCTGCTGATGATTTGTGCTTGATTCTAACTAACGTAAACCGAACCAAAGTCAGTGCTTCTCATTTTTGATAGCGCATTACACGCCCATCAAAATAGTCGGTCTGATAAAATGCAGTGAATGAAATTTTTCATGGAACTACTGCCCATTAAACACGCACATATAACATTGTGCTTTGTCCATGCTTGACTTGGAAGGTCAAACGAACGCTTCAGCGTCGCTTAACCATCGTTCACACGCTCCAAAGATTTCCACTGTGCTCCCGTTTTCCCAATGGTAACTTCATTTCATTTGCTTCCTCCACGACTCGCCTGTTTTAGAAGCGATTTGCTGTTTGCTCGTTCTAACTGACTGGGCTGTTTTACTGGCCTAGCTGTTCCCCCAACCGGATGAAATACCTGAAAGCTAGAGGTCTTCGTCAGTCCAAAAACCGCAATTAAAACCCTTGGTGGCTTGGCATTTTGAAACATGCACGGCTGATTGAAACCTCGTGCGGCGTTTGGGTAGGCTCTTAGGGGATGGTCGACTGGTACGTTGCAGCAAGGTGCGTTGGTATACCCACCAAACCATCCAGTAGTACGGGCGCTTCTCCCATCGTCGACGGTTCTGAGCCCGGCATTTGATTTAGGAACTCTAAAAAGGGTACCGTTGTTTTGTGTTTTCAGCTGCTTCGTTGAATTGTCCCGAGTGTGCCACTATTCTGGCACTGCTATTAACTACATGTAAAGGAAAGCTGTCTTTCTGTTTGGTTATAAAGATACATGGGGCAGCCTGAATACACCTTGCGGCACCCATGCCGCACATCGACTTGCCGAGCTGCCGGCACCTTCTATGTTAGGGTTACACCGCATCAAGTCCACCTCGTCAGCCGAAATTACACTCGCGCTCCTCTGCATTTTTCCCGGGAGTGAACATTGCTAGCATTCAAATCTATCGTCTATGGGCATCCTTGTCAAGCACAATTTGTTGACTGAAGTTGAAAGCGGTAATTCTGAGACTGGCGACCCATACCCTTACATTCAATTCCCCTCACATATTATGGTACTGTTCAGCTCATCTAGCAAATGCTAGCTAAACTAGTCCTTGTTTATCATCTTGGGAGTTTTATTTCCATGATTCATTACGTATCTGCTGTCCCCTCTGCAAAACGGATTACTTCTGACGGGACTCTGACGGAGCAAGAGGGCAAAACTGCTCACTGTCTAGCTCACCTTGTATTTGTCCTTACGAACTAGGCCAACAGGTATCTCTCTTGATAGTTTCCATTCGATTGGCACCTTATTCGCACATGTGCCCTCTCCCAGGCCTTTCGCTTGCCAGTCGACTGACGCTGAGTGCTGAAAATACAAGACATATGTTTACCACCAATACTGGCCTTTTGCGCCGCTGTTTGAGTGAACTAATAATCGCCAAATAGAAGCAAACTTATTCCGGTTGTTTCCTATGCCTGTTGTACAATATTAGAAATACGTTGGCCAGGTTCGCCGGTCCTCGTTTGCTGGGCTACTCAGCACAAAACTGCCGCCATTCTGGCTTATTTAAAAAATTGCCGGCCCCCTCCTAACCAACAAATATCAGGTTAGTTTCTGTTACTGAACTCCATGCTATTTATTATCTTCTCGTATTCACCAGGTTTCACTGATCTCATCCTATTCTCTACTCTTCTCAAGATTCAATCTCTGGCGGTAGCTGCTCCGAATACCCCGTATAGTCTGCTCTCAGATATCTGGTGTTCCCAATACTTCAATTTGCAGACAGAATTCTGGGGTGTACAGGTTAGCGCTTTTATATCGGCATAAACATCGGACAGAAGCAACGGATATTAGAAATTTATTCGGTGCTTTGTTCAGGCCGGCAATATTACTGGCACCAACCTATGCTGGGTCATTCCGTTTTTATGACAAATACGATAAGCACAGCTCACGAAAGACAGCCTAATGGTTTCAATACTACTGTATCTTCCATGCATGTTGGTTCGACCGGTTAGTATGCTGAACTGATTGGCTGGAAAATTGGCCCCACACTCCGAAGCTGGTGAGAGACAGCCTTCGCTGCCGAATATCATTCGAGACAAACACGCAGCCTGCATCACAGTTTAGGATTACACAGAATCACGGCGCAAAATGACTGTACCCAAAAATCGAACTTTGAATCAAATTATATGTTCATCATCCGTCAATTGACGGGACTAAGAGGTTGAAACGATTGATCCAGTCAACAGGTAGGAGGTTAACCTTGCCAGCAGCAAGGTAGAAAAGCGCACGATTGTAATGGACTGCTATTCTACCTTGCATTTAAATAAGGCCAAATTCTGAATCGTTTCTGGCAGCGTTAGTCCGCAGTCGACCTTGTTATTGCAAGTGATAGGCGCTGTGTTTATCTGGGATTGTGGATGTGTGAGTTTCGTGATCTCCGGTCTTGAGTGGATATTAGACCGGATTTCTGTGGCCGGTACTGGTTCTCTATGAGTCCGGGTTCATTGCGCGCTGAAAATGTGGGGGATATATATATATTGGGATATAACAGCAAAAAATGCTTATCGCTGCACTGACTGCACGCGCGTATGAGCTTCGCTCGTTTCAGATTTTATACCACAGTGGTAACTTCGAAGTGGTCTAGAAGTTAGCCAAAGCAAAATTGGACGATTGGCGTCCAGCTGTGGTGATGTGTTTGAATTTCAAAGGACGCTGCAACTTTTGTGCGGCACCCGCAACATTCTGTCGTCAACCTATTTGAAGGTTCTCAGTAAACCGGTTCTTAAATCAGTCTCCAAATTTGACTGGAAACCAATTGCGAAAACAGGACGTTCGATTAGATGAATTGAACCATTCGCATACGGCTTTGGATTCACTCGCCTAGATGATGCAGTTTTTTTGTTTTTTATCAGGTTCACGCACTGGTGGCTAAATATGAAGCGATAAACGTTGGCCGAAAATTCTGAGAGCTGCAGCATGGCGTTGTCGAGGCCGAGGTCTCGCATCTTCATTAGCAGGACAGTTTCCGAGTAGGGTACTAGTACTAGTACTAGTTTTCCGAGCAACAGCCGCACTCGGCAGACATAATCCTTGCGCCAGATTTTGCTTTCGAAGATGTCCCTCCAATGTTCGAGCCACGAATCAAACATCAGATGAGCCTCAGGTTCACGGTGGTAATCTCCAATTATACTGACGATCCAGTCAACCGAATATGCACCTGCCGAGGAATTCAGCCTCTGAATCTCCAGTTGCCGCGTCAACGTTCGCATCTGTTACAGTTGTGTTGTTTCACCCTGGGGCTGTTTTTATAATTATATTTCCTACGGTGCCTCAGGTGCCAACAAACTCTCGTAACTGGCTGCAAACCCCAACTGCAGACGCAATAAGGCCCACCCGACGAGAAAACAGCAGCTGTATAGTGAGTCAGCAAGTGCAGGGACCTATCACCAAAAGGAAACCAAAATGGATTTCCCCAAGACCATGAGGTGTTCACAGCTCCTAAGTTTTTTTGGGTTATTCTATTTCGGCTGCACAATTCAGCTATATATCGCGCATGTTTTTTTGTTTATTTGGCAACCTTTCAAGCGCACCGTCCACCACCGTTTCGTATATGACTCCGAGTCAACGAGATGAAGCATGAAATCAAACTGTAGCATAGTTTACCGGAGCACGGTGTTCTTCAGTTGGGCGAAAAGGTTTATAGAATTTGCAATGTAGATTCCACCCTGTTGGATATCTGAATAGCCTTCGGTTCCGTTATACTCGTCATACGTGACAACTTCGATGAGCTTGTTCACCAAACTGCGGCACAGCTCTGTTGTATGCGAAGCTCACTTTGCATGCGGCATAATAATCGAAGATGACCTGATACAATGTGCAGTAATGATGCGAATATTCACCTATTTGAATGATCTCCAGTCTCAGTTATGTGCTCTTAGTCAGGGGATAATGGGGTGTCTTCATGTATCTGCATGGAAATTATCAGTATCCCGGTGGGAAATCTTTTTCATTGGGAAGCACGACGTCACTGAGCTTGATTATTCCATAATATGAAACGAAATTGCCGGAAACGAAGGCTACCCACTGTTTCTTATCATGATTTCTGTGCGCGTTGTAACTTACTTTGGCTATTCATCGCAACCAGTAGGCCCATTTTCATGAGCGCAACTGATTATGATGCCTCAACTATGCATGTTAGACTGATGCGATAGCCAACGACTGCTGATCATCATTATAACCATGTGTTGTCGTCCTGCCATGCTCGCGCTCGAAAATTACAAAATCACCACTGGCAATGCATGATTTTTTTATTTATTGCACCGGTTTAACCGTAATCAGTAGTCACTCAGTTGCGTTCTCCGTAAACCACATTCACTCGACGGTGAATCCGGAACAAAAAGTCTTTATTCGATTTCATCTCATTTATGCCTTCATTAGGAGCTTTTGGACGTCTCTACGGTTTCTCTACCCAGCGTGTCACCTGCGCCAACAAGACCGTCTCAGCCCGCTGAACTCATCCAAGAACTCCGGAGTACTGACCGTCTTATCGTACTGCCTGTTTTTTCTGCGCATAAACCTTCGGGTTCTTTTAATAGCATTACCGAAGCCTCAATAAACATTTGAGGATAGAACCTCACCAGGAACTGCACGAAGCCTGTGCTGACTGACATAAAAATACAACGTACTTGCTAGCCGCGACGAACTCCTTGGCTTTGCCCGGCGGGACTTCTGCTGCAATCACAGGAAACTTATTCCTACATAAGTCTTGAATGGCTGCTCAGTTTTGTGTTTGCGAGTGTAAAGATGACACAGTTACTGTTCAGGCATACTCGAAATATCTTCAACTGCAAAACAGGTGAAAACACGTGAAGAAAACGTTCTTCTCAACAAAATTTTCCACAGCCTTCGCGATGACCTCATGCTGAGCCGCCGATCCTTATCCAAAACCTTAGTTGGAACGGGGGAAACATTTACATGAAGTTGTAGCATTTGACGGTATTTATTGGAAACCCCAAAATATCCTCAGAAGTGGCAATTTTAATAAAATTTGTTTAAGGGTACTCTGCTTTGGTTGCAGAATACATATTTTACTGGCTGCCACGGCTCAACCTGATGCCTCCGTGAAGACGGTGGGAAAAGTTAGATTCTCAGCGTGTTTTCCTCCGCGTTGGATTTGGAAATATGATGAAGAATACATGAACAGTAACTAAGTCCTCTTTGTGCATGCGGACCCAAATTGGAGCAGCCATTCGCGGCCTGTATAGGAAAAGTTTTCTTCCGTTGCAGCAGGCATCCCGCCAGACAAAGCCAAGTCTCAGTTATTACGTTCGTTGGTTCTTTATATCATTGCTTCCATTCAAAGGAGACAATAAGACAGCCGTCTCTGCACTGGGGACTCAAAATAGGAACGTGCCAAAAAGGTCTGCTAGCGGGCACTGTGTTGTGAGTTAGACCGCGGCCCGAGATAGCGGGCAGCAGAGTGGTCAAAAAATCTTACAACTGCAGTGAGGTGATACCGCCCGATTTCAAAAGCGGTAACCGATATTCGGGTAAAATAGTAGGTATGCGGTCAATGTGAACGGGTGTGGGAATGTAAATTTGAGGGACGTGCATTAGCTTAATTGTGATGTGTGATTCGGAGCATGCTGGGACAATAAATGGGAGAAAAACTCCAGGTGCCTCGTGGTGCTGCGTGTTTGGAAGATGAATTAGTGTGGCACAGTTACGGCCCAAAGAAATGGGTAGGGGCTGTGCAAAACGAGCTGTGTCAGAGGAACAATGCCGCGTGTACTTTTTGAGTACATGTCACCAATTTCTGCTCTGCTATAAATGATGTCTTGGGTTCATGGGAGGATTGCCCTGGATATATGCTAAAACTAGGGTAAGCTTAAGCCAGTGGCACAGTTGTTCGTCAAAATTTGCTCCTGTTTTACACTTCTTTTTCCTTCGTCGCAGAAGGCGGAGTGTGAGGTTCAGCATAAAGTGGAAAATGTTTATGGGGGAGGACATGCAGTTAAACTAAGGGTTGTCAACCCTGAGGTCATTCATATCTTCGGGGAGAGGAGGTGCGGAATGGGGAACGCGGTACGGAAAGAAGCGATGGACGTTAGGGGCTGGGGGGTGACCGAAAAGCTCGATCAGGTAGGACAAGTTTATATGAGCGTACAAGGCGATTAAAGGGATGGATTCTGTGGTTTCAGATTTATTCGATCACTTAGAGGACGAAGGTTGCAGTGGTGTCATTGTGGCGATGTGTTACTTGGATGTAGGTTGGAAGATATTCGTTCCAGGGCGATGAGATATTGCAGACCTTGAAGTCCACAGCTAGATCATCATCATTGTCAGGGACAGTGGGATTGTATCAGATCCGTGGGTTCCTTTGATCCTAGCGCTCAAGTATATACCACTTGACCTTATGACTGAAGTTCACGGATTCACGGGTTGATACACAGGATCGAGGCTTTCTCCCAAGTTTACCGGGTCGGTTTTGTTCTTGTCGTTCAGCGGTTGTCGTTTATCTGAAAGGCAGAGGCGAAAAAAGGGTGCAGCACTGCTCTTTAAGTTCTCAGCGCGGGGCAGTATGTTCGCCAGCATGAGGATTCGCATAGGAAAGTGTCTAATGGCGCTTTGAACTGGGTTCTAGACGGAGCGTGGACAACTGTCGAAGGAAGGTTATTCCACGCAGCTACTGCACGAAA
>SJOL01006586.1:2138823-2159677 GCA_004794785.1 Opisthorchis felineus
GGATTAGTGACGTCATGGCTTCCAGTGGGAAAGAGCCCTCACCAGGGCTCTTGGTAATTCACAAGCCGGTATCTTAAAACGCCGCATTATCTGACTAGTT
Source organism: Opisthorchis felineus (assembly GCA_004794785.1). Lineage (NCBI taxonomy): Eukaryota > Metazoa > Platyhelminthes > Trematoda > Opisthorchiida > Opisthorchiidae > Opisthorchis > Opisthorchis felineus. The sequence goes on from SJOL01006586.1 coordinate 2,138,924, forward strand.
GCGAACATTAGAGAATGTGGAGCATTCACACAAGTCGTACTCTCATTGACGCTGCACGAGGGGTTAAGTTATCTCCTTTTATTATAATAATAATAATAATAATAATATTTATTCCCAACTAGTGGGTAGCATACCTTCAGGCATGATCAAAAAGTTACAGTCAGAATAAGTGCATGACTGGTGGGGTTTGTGGGTACCGGGAATTTTGTGGAAAAGGGATGGCGACATAAACAGTGGGCATTACCCGAAGTAGACTTGTTCACCCCTGAGGCAGCACGGGTAGGGAGCCGAACTGGGGAACATATCAGATGAGACAAGATACTATCGTTAGGATTTGAAAGTGACGGGCAAAACCAATACGAGGGAGGGCATAGAAAGAGGCTTCTTGCCTGGTACGTGGTAAAAATAATTTTAAAAAACTTCAATCTGCAGAAAAAGTGGAACCAGAATAACGGATCAGGAGAGGCAGCAGAACTGGCACGATCTGACCGGCCGATTTGAACTGAAGCCAATACCGTTGCTGAGGCTTCGTAGCCTTGGGCTTTTGGGCGTATGGCCTGAGTCACGAAAAGCGTAAGTGGGGGAATATGCGGTACGGATAAATGGGAGTAGGAAATTCAGAACCACAGTGTGCAGTGAAACTGGAGAGACTCACTAGTGTTGCTGCTGGAGCGGGATCGGGTGTAAAAGGTTCCTTGGGAGGAGGAGTTAACGCAAACACACAAGAAGTAACGCGAACTGCAGGGCGAATGACTGACTTGGTGAGGGGTACAAAGTAAAAGACACCGGGGTGTTTAGATCCAATGGAAGGTTCAGCAGATTGGAATGAACGCCTCCCGGGGGCGGCTGGGGCCAAATGAAGATTTTTATTGTGGTTGTAGGTAAGGGGACGGGTGGGCGAGAGGACGCAATCAAAGTAGGAAGTGAGCAGTTGCGGGTATGCTATCAAACTGGGTATGGCAGTGCGTGCCGTCACTGCACTGCGACACTTCAGTTTCTGGACAGCCCCGTAACGGACGTCGTGATAGAGGTAGTTGGGCTGGGATGTGCAGTTCTGTGAGCAGTGGGATGCGGGTTTGCCAAGGGATCCCGCCGGGAGAGCAGGACCAATGTAATGTCGTAGGTAGTATTTGTTTTTTTTCGGCCAGGGATCCCTTCAGGTGTAATGCACAGATCGGGTGGAGTGGATAACGACCAAACAGGGCCAAACCCAAGGTGAGCTTCCCAAAAACCTATATTCGACCGAAGTCCGGTGAACTAACTCATCTTATCTGCTATACCTGAGGAGTAAAACGCGTAAGCATTTTATTCAACTACCCAACTTAGTGGAATTTATACTGGATATTCTGTAGATGCTATCCCATAATTGATGAACACCGCGAACGTTTAACTAGGATAAGACTTTATTTCGTGCTTTGTCTCGAAAACTGGGTACCACGTGCGAATCAGCGGTGGAAGATAACCTTGAAAATTCTCTCAATTAAGCAAAAGCTATGATTAACATACCTCTGAAACGTGCAACCAGATTCGGCCATATCTAAGTAAAATTATCACTTTCGAAAACCCACTGGTTTCGGCGAAATTAATTTCAGTTTTTTATGGTGATCGGCTGCTGAGCGTTGACCCTTAGGAGCCCACCCCAAATATCTCTGAAACCATAGTTCGGGGGAGGGAAACTTCAGCTCAAATGTTTAGCATTTGATGGTATTTATTCTAACCCTTAAAATCTCCCCATGCGGCCGCAGTTTTGTTGGAAGTTGCTACGACTAACTCAGGGTCCATTATGGGCGAGGGATTTTTAATGGCTCCCATGGCTCAGTGTGATTGGCCTGTGAAGGTGGTGGATGATTTTGCAAAGCGTTTGGATCGTCGACCGTTTTTCTTCTTCAATGAATGTAGAAATGCTCTGAAACAGTACACGATCTATAGTTTCGTGTTTTCGTCCACGTTAACTCAAGAATAAGCAACAATTCGCGGCTTTTGTATGAAAATGGTTTCTACCGTTCCAGCAGGCGCCCTTGTAGACTAAGCCAAGGCCGAGTTATTCGTCGCAGTTAGTAAGTGTATCGTTACATTTTTATGATCAATAGCACCGGGTACCTGACTAGATACTCTAGCCGCCAGCAAAATGACTCCTTGAGGGTTCCTTCCTACAACCCCATAGCACAACCACCTACTCTCCATCAACCGGCGCCTGACTGGTGATCAATTAACGGAGTGCGGTTCGCTTTTATCTCAGCTGCCGATATGTCGCAGATCAATTCGGGAAGGTGCTGACTATCCAAGATGTCTGAAACCATCGCGCCAAGTGCCGACCCCCATTTTCTAAGTAGGTGGATGGTCATCTTTTTTTGGTTCCTAGATGACATGTCGTCGGTTCCAACAAACTTTGAGGATGTGACCGTGTACTGGCGGATGAATCCGACGGTGGTAGTTTCAGCCACCAATAGTGTTCTCTCACGCAGCAAATCGCATTATTTCGTCTTTTCCCAGATGTCGAAAACGTTGATGCTACGCACGGAGCATACCATCTTGGGTAGATAATTTTTGTGCATCGGACGTGGAATATGTGGGCACAAGCTGCACATTTTCCTTGAGGCAGATGGCATGGGCATCGGGCGACCTGTCAAGTGTGACTTCGTCGAAGGTGAACATCTCGCGCCTTTGCAGGGGCTGTTCAGCTTATTCTGGGATTGGATGGGTGGACAGCACGCCCCCAAGACGCTCGCTATGGATAAGACGACGTCACTGGTGCGGGCAGCTAAGGCCGTGTTTAGCTGAGATATAATGCTGCGCTGTTTCCAAGCAAGGTGGGCCATCCGGGAGCATGTACGTTTCATTACGCAGTAGAAACTATTGCTGAAAGTTTCCAACCGCAGCTGGCACATATTTTGACGCGTGGCCGGCTTTGATAACGGGACTGAGTAAACGACTGTGTACCGGACGGTTGTGGCGTAGATTATGCCACGATTTACAGATCCCGCGTTGAACCGATCCCGGCCTTCATATCCTATTTGGGTGCCCACTGGCTGTATTTTAGCTGAAAGTGGGCCATTCATGCGCAGCTCTAGTTGGTATCTTTCGGGGCTGGAGAACGCAAACGGGCGTTTGAAATGGCGCGTGCACCACGCTGATGGCCCGGAGAAATCCTTCCAGAAGGCCTCCTGGCAGAGCGAGGGGTTCATCCGCAATTATTGGATGCACAAAACTGATCACAGTGGCCGCCGATAAATTCGCGACGGCGACAGCTGCGTTCTTCCTGTGGTTTCTCCGATGACGACGTATGCCGCCAACCAAGTTCTTAGGCACATTGGCACGTGCACGCCAAATCTGATGTATCATCAGACAGATTGCTTCAGGGTGAGGAACCTGTTGTTAGTAGCAATTGGCTTTCGGTACATACCCCGAAGTGTTCTCAAACGGTTAGCACCTCGGCTGGTACCCCCAGATGCGCCTTTTGCCAATCTATGTGGCTACCTTGTGCTCACCTATCTTTTTGTCCTCAGAGGCCACTCGTTCTCCTGCAGTGAGTTAAGTAACCGAAAATGCACTGCTCAGGTCGATTTCCCATTCATCGGCGGTGGTTAGCCGAATACAACCTACCAGGGGGAGATATACATTTGGTTCCCAGTCCACAGTTGTCACTGGTGGAAGGTTTGCACAGGCAGCTTGAACGGTTGGTGGGTAAATTGAAGCTGCTTGAGCCACACAAGGTTACCAGATGCATGAGGCGTACAAACGCAGCTGATGTTACGCCAACATCCGTCCACTGCATTGGACAGTCGGTCCCCGGTTTTGGGGGAAAACAGTCCCAAACTAGGTGGCGTTCTGCGCTGACAAAAGATGTCCCCTGTGGTCTTTGTGGCCAGCCAAGTGACCTTACCGATCGCTGTTTTCCACAAAAAAGGTTGCCTTATCAAGGCCATTGATGTGATAACGAGCCATAACCATTGTGTGGAGAAGATCTTCAAGCGTGTGCGCCAAATGAGTGTGCACGTTGAAATGAAACGTTTTTTAATGACCGGTCCGTCTCGCAGATGCAGCTTTTGGGTCATCAAGCGATCAGTTAAGAGAGCATGCTATGCCGTCAACGTCGATCGGTCTATAGAAGCATAGCCGAGCGCGGCCCGTAAGGCTCTTGCAACGAAGTTATTCTGCCCAACTTTGGAGAAGATGGAGAGGCCTAATTACAAGCACAAGTTTTGTAGATCCTGCTTTTGAGTCCCGGGATGACGAGGATTTCGTCTTATTTCTCATGAAGTGGCCTCCTCGGGGCACTATTTGGAGCCACACTTATACAATTAGCCACAGTTATTCCGAGGCTTCATCTGGTGTTGTTCTCGGCAAGCTAAGGCCGCAAAGACGGCAGCTCTGTACATACCTATTTTTGGCTTCAACTTTGCGTGCGTTTAACACAGAATAACTGAGTAGGCATCGATTGTTCATTTTTGACAAGGGGAATAATGAAATACTTGGTAAGTTGGCATGTCAAACTTCATCAAATGATGATGTTTCACTGCTGTCACCGAAGATATCAACGATATCTGACTGGTTATACAATTTCCTTTTTCAGAAACCCTGTCTAGTGAAAGTGGTCTGCTGAACACGAAAACTGTGACGACTACCCATTACATTTGTACCGGCGCATCCAATGGATGAAAACCATTCGCCAAAGATGTTGCTGACACATTCAGGCTTACGCAACATCACGTACAGCTAGGTCTATGATGGGAACGTCGTTGGCCGTTAGATTAGGCTATCACGTATAGTTGATGCCTCATAATCAGCGTCGCACATAGACACGGGCCTAGCAGCTACGATAAGTAGTCAAGGGGGGCGATATTGAGTACAGTTGTGAGTATGATGGGCCGTCATTGACCGTTAGATTAGGCTAGAACGCATAGTTGAGGCTCATATTCATCGGACTGCATAGATACTGGCCTGGTGTTTATTGTAAGTAGCACATATAAGCGACAACACGTTATGAGTTCTGAATATGGCGGGCCGTCGTTGGCCATCGGATTAGGTGACCGTGCATAGCTAAGGCCTCATAATCAGTGTCACGCATAGACATCGGCCTAGCAGTTACGATAAATAGCCAAGGTAGACGAAAGCGCATGCTGGTATCCTGACGACCGGCATTGGTTGGCCTTATTTTCCGCCAATATCTTTGGACTTGATAAAGTATTCTAACTAAGGAACGTGATTATTTATAACGGTAAATATTGTCGTGTCGTTAATTAACATGCAGTTACTTCATAACGCTGCACTATCCACCGACTAATTGTGCATATCAGAGAATGGAGATCATTCACAGAGGTGCATACTATCAACACCACTGCACAGTGCACTGTGTTATACACAAGTCAACTGTGTTATACACAAGTCAACTGTCCAAATTCATCTACTTTGTCATGTTTGAAGGGTTTTACGCATGCAAAAATCAATCCACTTTTTCTGCGTGGAATTCGCACTGGGCATTCTGTGGAATTTATCTCACTTGTAGCGATCACCGCGGAATGCCAAAAGGTGCTAAACTTTGTTTTCATGCTTTATCTCGTAAGCTGGTTGTGAAATGCGAGTCAGCAGCGGTCGTTGACCTTAAAATTTCGCTTACTTAAACAAAATGCTATGAGGAACATATCACCAAAATGTGCTGACGGATTAGACTAACTCCCCGTGTATCATCCACTACTCTGACATTTGAAACTCCCCACGTTTTTTCTGTTCTTTTTGTTCTATTTGCAACTCTGCTCCACTTTTTTGTTTACTGTGTGTGTATGAACTGGCGTTTGTTTGTCCGTACCACTTCACTCATTTGACCTTGAGGTCTTCCAGCCATTTTTTGGCCGACCTTATGAACGTGTTACTGTCTCACGTGGGAGCCTTTTTGCTCATTTGTTTCGTACTTTTGTAGTCCAAGTCGACCATTTGTTATGGACGAGTATCTACTGTCGAGGTTTGCATATTTTGTGGAATAATGTCTTACGTTAATGGTACTGCATAGGAACCCAGCCTTCCCGGAGGTTCTGGTATTACGCGTCACTCAAAGATACCGTTTGTCTGTTACACCCCGCAAAAGTTGCCACTTCGAAAACCCCGTGCCTTCGCCTAAAATAATTTGGGTTAACTTTTAGGCCGAGCCTTAGACGCACACCCAAACATTCTCTGAAACCATAGTCCGGAGGAGGGAAACTTTAACATAAAGTTTTAGCATTTGATGGTATTTATTCAAGACTTTAAGATCTCCCCATGCGGCCGCAGTTTTGTTGGAAGTTGTTTAAACGTACTCATGACTCACTATAGGCGCGGGATTCATATTTTAATGGCTGCCACTGGCTTCGCATGGTGCGCTGGTGAATACGGCGGGAAAATTTGTGGAAAAGCCGGTTTCTTCACATTTTTCCTTCTGTATTGCATTTGGAAATAATCTCAAAACAACATGAACAATAACTACGCCCCCTATGTTCACGCCAACTCCAAATGGCCCAGCTATTCGTGAGGTGCATAAGGGAAAGTTTCTATCGTTGAGGCAGGCATCCATGGAATTCGTCACAAGTAGTAGGTTGTTTTTCTTCATGAGGGTCACTACGCGCTATACCGGGTGCACGACAAGGTTCTATCTTCAACGGTATACTGACCTCTTGATAGTGCCGTTGAAAGAATTAGTGGGTTTATGGACAGAACAAACAGACATTACAATAGGATGGCCAGTGCTTTGAAGTTCCGGGACAAGTTCAACCGATTGGGACAGCCTTGTGGGCGCATGTAACGATCTGTCCGGAATTACTAGGGATATGTTGAACCACGGGCAAGCCATTAGACTGGGTATGGTAGTCGCGGTACCTTCATCGTGACGCCGTACTTGTTTTCGTGGACAGCTCCGTACATTGCTTAATTGTGCACAACTAGGGTTGCCCGGAGGTTACAGGGACATGAGATCAGAGAAAAACGTGAGTGAATGGTGGTGTTGCGTGTTTGTACGATGAGTTGGCATCCGAATGGCGCAGTTATAGTCTAAAGAACAGCGTGGAGCCTTGCGGACCGAGTTGCCTCTGAGGCTTCATACAGCGTGTATTCAGTGAACCTCTTCGAATTTTTTGCTCTGCTAGCAATGAATTTTTCGATTTATAGGGGGATTGCCTGGGATGTATGCTACAATCAGGGCAAGCTCAGTCCGGAAACACAGGCATCCGACAAAATTTGCTTCCATTTTAGTTTTCCCTTCCTGCATTGCAGAAGGCAGAGATGGAGGATGAGATGAAATAATGGGACAACGCTGAAATGTCTTCTGAACTTCGGTTTTCAAATATCTGCTGATGACAATTTTGTCGATCTGGAATACGCGGACACCGTTCTCAACTTCGAAGAGGAGGAGAAGGCACAGGTGTTTTTGGATGAACTGACCAAAGTCATCCCGTCCTTTGGTAGGCACAAAGTGTAAGGTTATAATAATAATGTTTATCCCCGACTGGTGGGCGGCATACCGTCAGGCATGATCATAAGGTTACAGTCAGAATAAAGCATGAGGTTGTTTGCAGTTGCAGGTAATATAACAAATGGACGATAAGGTACGGTCAAGAGAAAGAAGGGAATAGTTGCGGGTATGCTATCAAACTGGGTACGGCAGTGCCATGCCATCACCGCACTGGACAGCCCCGTAACGGACGTCATGTTTGAGGTGATTGGGCTAAGATATGCAACTCTCTGAGCAGCGGGATATTTTTTGGTTGGACGAGGAAATCCGCAGAGGTAGAAGAAAGCTGAAGTAAGATGGCAGGCATTTTTGTAGTCTGGATCAGTAAAGCCCGGTGAGTTTGAGGAGACATCAGATAGGATACTGTGCATTACCAGAGGGAAAAACTTAACGTTTTCCACAATTAGGGTGGTGACAAAAATTGATTAAATGAGACTGCATAGGGATAGATTTGTACCTAGTAGAATAGCGATCAAGCACGGGTTCATTTTGCTAATAAATGCTATTGTAGTACAAGAGAGCGGTGTAAGCACGCAGAGAGGTTGTGTGCTTTTTATATACATTCGGAGTTGTATTAGTATTGATTGTAGTGTGACAGATGAGGTCAATGCACGAATCTACAAGGCTCGGGTCACGTTTGCTAATTTGAAACACCTACGGCCTCAAGGGGGTATGTCCTTGAATATCAAGAAACTTGTGTATCAGGCTGCAGTTGTACGGCTGTGAGACTTGGCCTGTTCGAGCAGCGGAAGTAAGACGTCTTCAGGTGTTTGACAACCGTTGTATCAGAACCATAGCTCGTGTGGGTCGGTGTCAGCGAATCCGTAAGGCGACAGTTAGGTCGCGATTTCCCGGTTATGCACCGGAGGTTTCCATTGAAGAATGTGTCCTTGCAGTCTCCAGCGGTTTTAGTGGCTCATTTATTCGGATATAGTAGACATGATTTTGGAAATGAAGGTGGGTTGCAATACTTCGACGTGAATGATTAGTTGGATGAGGCCCAGAAAGTGTCCCCTTGTTGGTGAGACTGTTACTGTGGTTGAGTATTGGATGGTTGCAAGTTTTGGCGAGGAAGATGGAGCTGTCGATTTGATTAAGCTACGGCGTATCGGTATCAGCAAGCAGAAGCGGAGCGAAGTTGGGATTTAGTGCTCTAAATGAACGGATTTGATACCAAGCACCCGCCCACTCATTAGATCTTTGCTACGGCTGCATCCATGGGTGCACGTTTGGGGACGCATGTGGTCCTTGGATCCTAGGGCTCAAGTCTATACCACTTGGTCTTACGACTGACAAGTATTTACCCCTCTTTAGCTTCAACTTCGCTGCGCCCAATATTGCATATGGTTGCCGAATCCCGCTATCGAATCATCGATGTACACACGGCTCCCTCATTACCGCCAATGGGACTAATTGAGCAAGTAGTGAGTTTACCTTTATAGCAGTAAGACTCCAGCTTCAGCGTGGACACCGACCGGGAACTGTGGACAAAGAGTTGATTAAGCAATTGGTGAGTTAGCCACTACAACTTTGTTTAATTCTGTTTTCAATGATATCGCGGAAGATGTGTACGAGTCGTAAGTGATTATACATTTTTCCTTTTGGAAACCCTGTCAAGTAAAAGCAGCTTCCTGAAACTGAGAACTGGATTGACTACATATTACGTTTGTACCGATGCAAGCAATAAATAGAAACATGGTTTGTTAAAGGTGGTTGTGTATTTTTTAGGCTTGGGGTTGGCGGGCGGACGACATGTATGGGCATGAAGGACCGACGTTGGTCGTTGGATTGGTCTATTATTTATAGTTGGGGCATTATAGTCAGCTACGAGCATGTGTTGGCCGTTAGATTAGGATATCACGCATAGTTGAGGCCTCATTTTTATCGGCACACATAGATGCTGGCCTGGTGTTTACTATAGGTAGTAGACATAAGCGACGGTGCGCACAGTTATGGGTATGACGGGCTGTCGTTGGCCGTTAGATTAGGATGCCGTGCATGGTTGAGGCCTAATGATCAGCGTCGCATATAGGCACTGGCCTAGCAGTTGCAAAATGCAGCCGAGGTAGGCGATATCGCGTACAGTTATGAGTATGACGTCCGTCGTTCGCCGTTAGATTAGATTTGTGTGAATAGGTGAGGCCTCGTATTCATCAGTTTGCATAAGTACTGGCCTGGTGTTTATCACGAGTATGACGGATTAGGTTGGATTAGGTTAACGCGCTTAATCAACGCCGCACATGGACACGGACCCAGAAGTTACGATAAGTAGCCAAGTTAGCGACATTGGGTACAGTCATGAGTATGACAGGCCGTCAGAATAGGCTATCACGCATGGTTGAGGCCTTAGTTTTACCGGCCAGCATAGATACTGGCCTGGTGTTTACTATAGGTAGCAAAGATAAGTGGCATCGCGTACAGTTATGAGTATGACGTCCGTCGTTCGCCGTCAGATTAGGTTTGTGTGCATAGTTGGCCATTGGATTAGTTTGTCGTGCATAGGTGAGGCCTAATAATCAGCGTCGCACATAGGCACGGACCCAGCAGTTACGATAAGTAGCCGAAGTGAGAGAAAAGGGCCTTCGTTATCATGGTCACCGGCAATGAATGTCTTTAGTTGCCACTATTATATTTGCGCTTTATGTCGTATTTCACCTACGGAGCGTAATATTCCTAATACGAATGATATCACCGCGATTATATCAATGATATACCACGAATGATATCACCTGCAGCCATCTGGTGTTGCTGCATTGCCCACAGTCTAGTTATGTATATCCGGGAAAGGGGATCATCCACAGAGATGACCCTTGCATTGCCACTGCACAATTCATGCAGTTGTCTAACAGCGTCCTACTTAGTGGAAGCTGAGCTCCATGGGAAAATGTGTCGTGACGAGATCAGGCGAACAAAGTTATCTCATTTGTGAAATCCGAGGCGTATAAAGCCAACAAGCGTCAATGACCGGTTTTCCTGGGTGGAATTTGCATTGAATATTCTGCAGATGTTATTTCGTTTTTAAAGAAAACCGAAGAACGCCAAAATACGCTAAAGTGTGGTTTCGTGTTTATCTCTCGTAAACCGGTAACGAAACGCGAATCGGTGATGGATTGTGACCTTGAAATTTCGCTCACTGAGCGAAATATCACTGAAAGGTGCAAATGGATTAGACTAACTCCCCGTTTAAGTAACAACTTCGAAAATCCTATAGTTTCGGCGAAAATAATTTGGGTGTGCTTCTGGTGACCGGCTAATTTTAGTGAGCGGCCTGCTTAGCCGCTAGATGGCTCAAGTGGTTAGAGCCCGAATTTACTGACCGGAAGGCCCCTGGTTCAAACCCGACCTCTGCCTCTCGGCTTCCCCTGTCTAGACTTGGGCACCCTGACAGTATACCAGCGCTCGTGCTTTTTTGAGCGTGTCCAGCGAGCTGAGCGTGTCCAGCGAGCTGCTACGAAAATGGTTGCGGGCCTTAAATCCGTGGGCTACGAAATGCGTCTCACGGCGCTTGACCCCTTTCCCCTAGAGTATCGCCGCCTCCTAGGGGACCTAATTCTTACTTATGCCCTGTTTGAACAAGGTTTGGCCAACAGGTTTTTCACCGTTGACCCAGAAAACACACGGCGGATACCTGGTAAGAAGATTTTCAAGCTCAGAGAGAACACTTTTATCAGCCAAAATTTTTTCTCATTTCGTGTAGTAGCTGCGTGGAATAACCTTCCTCCGACAGTTGTCCACGCTCCTAGGACCCAGTTCAAAGCACTACTAGACACTTTCCTATGCGAGTCCTCGTGCTGGCGAACATACTGCCCTGCGCTGAGAACTTAAACAGCGATGCTACAACTTTTTTTGCTTGTGCCTTTCAGGTGAACGACAACCGCAGAACGACAAGAACACAACCGACCCGGTAAACTTGGGAGAAAGCCTCGATCCTGTGTATCAATCCGTGACTCCGTGAATAGCCCTGAATCAAGCGCCCAATGTGGACCTTGAGTACGCTTAAACTATTTTTTAGCAAAACTGTGGCGGCCTGGGGAGGTTTTAGGGTTCCAATAAATACCGTCAAATCCAAAAACGTTATGTAAATGCTTCCTTGGATCAAACTAGGATTTTAGAGAAACTTTGGGTGTGCGTCCAAGGTTCTGCAAGTGCAAAAGTGCGGAGCGCCACAGCACCCAATGTGTAGTTTTGACCTTGGATCAAGGTTATACGGTAGCTGTTGAGTGATTGGTTGGAAGTGGAGCTTCACCGGGCGCCCCTGATTGGTTGCTTGCAGTTGGAATTGTCAGATGGCATTTGTGGCCGAGATTCGGCTACAGGAGCGATTTCGGTCTACCGTCTCCCGGTAAGTTCTGAACATGCTGTCGTTCTTTTCGGAAATTCGACCCTCCCCAGACCCCAAAACTCATTCCTACCTTCAAATGTTCAGCGTTCCCATTAACTTATGTTCACGGACTTATACACAGGATCGAGACTTTCGCTCAAGCTTCCCTGGTGGGTTTTGTTCTTGTTGTTCAGCCGCTTCTGCTCACCCGAAAATCACAGGCGAGAAGGGGTGTACCACTGCTCTCTAAGTTCGGAGCGCGGGGCAGTAAGCATGCCAGCGCGACGACTCACATAAAAAGCGTCTGAAAGTGCTTTGAACTGAGTACTAGATACAGCGTGAACAACCGTCGGAAGAAGGTTGTTCCACGCACTAACACCTGAAATGAGAAAAAGTGTTGCCTGATAAAATGTGTGCTCTGAGCCTGAAAATCTTATCATGTCGACATGATAGTAAACAGGACAGTGTCCGAATGTCCACAGACCGTGACAGCCGGAGGTCACGTTCGTTGGATTGATTTATGATGAGCCAGGCGACAGGTCTGCACCGAATGCCAGGTTGAGAACAAATTAGAAGTGAGCCTTTTCGCCCCCTGCCTCTAGCTCTTTTTCGTACCTGTTGGCGAAACAAGCGAATCCATGGAAGCATAAACATGCGGTCAATATAATAACGCTAAAAATAATGAAGCGTAAACACCGCGTCATAAAACATTCAGGAGTATGCACCACTTGGGGTACCAGGCGACCAAGAGACCGGCCCTTGATTTACCTGCCTCTGTGAGGACCGACTAAAGTATCAAGAGGATAAGGAAGGATGTTATGCCAAGTTTAAGTTTGAGCCACTAAGCCACTACAAGGCCGCAGGATGCGCAAAAGCATTGAAACGGAATCTTTGAACTATCCAGGTGTAACGACATCCGGAATGAACCCCGTTGCCCCGGAAGTTCAAACTGGGAAAGCACAGTAACTACAACCAAAACTTGGCTCTGCTCAAACAGATGGGGATAAGTTAATCCAAACCAAGCCACCAAACTTTTTGAGGGCCGAGAATGCAGGCATTAGACAAACATATACAGAGCAACAGTTAGCGCCTGAATATAAGCAGTGGAACCCCCCTAATACGAACGGACATAGAATGCTCTCAAACCAGGTGCCGCCAAAACGAGATGAACTCGACAGCACAATGAAGGAAATGGAGGAAAATTCCCTCCAGCGTGATCAAGATCCACTCCGTCCTGGAACACACCGACGGAATCTAGGTTATCAGTGAACTGAAGGTGAGGATTTCGTGCCTGACAACTAACGTCAAGCGGATAGTGGATACTCTGAAGAACCAGTACGCCCCAATGTTCACGTGCTAATAACTTCATAATCACTGAAGGTACGTTCCGTTTTCACCATGTATATGATTCGAAAGGCCACTTATTCGAGTAATATAAAATTTGCTTAGTTGTAGCACCCTTTCGTTGCCTAGCTGCCATGCCGACAGAAGGAGGCACGAGGGCTGGGATACTGCCAGTTTACCTGAGCCTAGACAGGAGCAGTTGAGATGCTGAGGTTGGTTTCGAACCACGGGCCTTCCAGTCCCTAAGCTGGTGCATTAACCACTTAGCTATCTCGAGCCCTTGGGGCAACATAGTGTGCGATCAACTTCAGAACGCTACGCCTGTTTGCCAGTCATTTATCAGGGCCCTTCGCAATGTTTTCACGGATCCTGGAAGTGGTGACAATGATATGTGCACTTCGAGTCTCAATCTGCACAACCGTTTAGTTATCCGCACATCCAATGGATGCACGCGAAATTCGCACCTACAACTCGTGATGGGAGACTACACCGGCCAGCCTTCCAGTCAGTAAGTATCACTTGTTACCTAGTTGGTAAGACAAAATGAGGTGCAAACTTGGTGGGCATCCGAGACCAGAATCTGCATGGTTAGGCACTATTTCGGGTGGCAACAGGCGATATAAACTGACAACAGGAACGCCACTGAAATTGATTAGCAGACATATCTTACAACATCTTCAATCAGGTATAGTGTGAATTACGAAGTACCTTTGCTGGAAGTCGGGTCGCACCGGTAGCACCCAGGCTTTCCGTAATCTTTCATACCCCTCCGCCAGGTCAAAGTTTGGCCACCCATCCACGATGTGTAGGTTGGTCGCGGCACGTAGCTGACACTAGAATATCATTTGCTAGTTGTTTCACCGTTCAGAAGATGACCTTGCCAGACGAAAGGACAGGTGAAAACCTAGATATCTACCATGAAGATTGGTGTAAGTTGACCGGGATTACACACCGCCCATGAATCCCACCGGTGGAACCAAAACATGCAGACACTATCCCGATTTAGCCGCAGACCGTCCGTCATAACGACAATAAAAACTGGGGCACATTTGGATTCGTCCAACTTACCGTTACACGTTTGTTGTTAGTGCGTAACTTTACCGCCCGTAAAACTTAACCTGGCTAAATCTTGCCCAACATTGCACCCCGGAGCTTATGTCGGGCTACGTTGAGTCAGTTCCGTTGATGGCGCGTTACTCTGGCATGGTTCTTGAATGTGTTTATTTTAATGTTGTTCAAAGCTGTGGACACCCTACTCTCGATCATCCCTAAGAATTTAGGACTTCTCCCTACCAGGCTCCTTTCCTTCCCTCACCACTTTTTACTAATGTTTGCGTTCCCAATGGTTAGGTGGCAGTCAATCGCCACTGTGTTGTACTGACACGTTTCTGTCAGTGATGATGATGATGCCTTCCTGTCTACCTACATAACTCCCTGCCTCTAGACAACTAACTGACCGACCGGAGCTCATATTTGGACAAAAGGACTTGATCCATAATTGAATTTATATTTTGAAGCCCATCGGCTCTGGTTGATGTGTGACCTGGGGCCCTTCGAGGTGTGTATGCATGTTCATCCGCCTCCTACGGATCCAAGTGAATATTTGGAGGGAAAGATTGCAATACTGACGGAGCTTTTGGCTTCTCAATGGTGGTGGCCTACTTGGAACGCAGCTATATTTTGAATGACGGACAGGCGGGACGTTGCAAATTTTTCCTATAGTCATGTGGTGCAAATGGCCGGTGGTCGCTCGCAGAAAGGAATATATGAGGTCATGCGGAATCCTGCTGGGAAATAAGGCAGATCTGCCGCGTTGCCCGAAGGCCTTCGGCAAAATGGTGCCACGAATATTGGTATCATAAGTCCCTGTACTCTTTTCAGCTTGGCCCTAGGCAGGTGTGCCGTTACCATAACTCTTCCAAAACCTTATTACATCCACATCGGAGTCATTACGCCGGTCTGAAAAAGGGTGAACGATCCGACCTAGGCAACTCCCGAGCCCTCACATTACTCTCCAAAGTGATGGGACCCAGCTTTGTGAACCGCTTGTGAATACGCATGAAGTGACAGAAACACTTCCACAGAAACAGCGGAAGTTCACAATTCCTTGCTCACCAGAAACAATTGGACCAAAGATTTGGACAACCTGGTTGAGATAAACTTCTAGGTGAACTTCTCCAAGACCTACAGGTTACCACATCCTGCTAATAAACACCACCTGAAGTTCATGGCTTACTACTGGGATGGAACGAAACATATCCAGGCTACCGAACGATGCCCGATCCCGTGACCATTCATTGCTGCGTACCATAAGGTTCATTTCCATGCCCGCTACTGGTTCTTGCCTTCATGACGGTCATTAGCTTAGTGAAAATTGCTAATGAAGTTAAGCTTTGGAGGAGTGTGTTAATCACTCAGGACTGAAACGTACCCAGGGTAAATCTCCAGGTGGCCTAACTATGGCCCGCCGACAGTTGTGTACTACTCACGGATGGTTCTGGTTGTTCAATGAATTGCACCTCGTACATGTTCCGCAGAATGCACTGTATTTTTTGCTAACATTATGCTAGATGGCTCAAATGGTTAGAGCTCGAATCTACTGACCGGAAGGTCCGTGGTTCGAACCCGACCTCTGCCTCTCGACTTCCCCTGTCTAGGCTTGGGCAACCTGGCAGTATCTCAGCCCTCGTGCCTCCTTCGGATGGCATGGCAGCGAAGCACCGGAAGGGCGTTACAGCTGAACGAACACAACAACAACGAACACTCATAGATAAAAAAGGCCACTCTGAAAGTTGGTCGCTGCCCCCCACCGATTCGGAACTGTTTTTGCAGAGGTCCCGAAACATTTAATTCAGTGGGACCTGTGTGACACCGTTTGGTGTCTGGACACTGCTAACAAGCACCTGAGCCTCCAACACGCCTTAACCACCCCTAATGAAACTTATTAACCCAATGTTATCTTTCTGCATCATATCAAACTTGTAGTACGTCTTCAAGCCCTGGAGCGCGTGGCTCAGGCACGATGAGAAAACTCGGAAGCAGGCACAATGGTGGCGTCTGAGGATTAAACATACTAACCTACGGCGAACGACTTGCTGCCCTTATCCCACCCATACCTGTGTTTCGGACTATTATCTACCCTAATCACCTGCGTGTTTTATCGCTAACCTCAGCTTTAACTACCAGCCCTCGGGGTCACTACCTAACGCTAGAACTCCAACAAGGCTGTATCAACTTCCGTCAAAACTTTTCTCCATCCATGCCAGCCGCTTCCGCAATCCGCTCGCTTCAAAGTCGTTTCTTCTCTGTCTCCAGCAACAAATCGGTGCCCAACTCGGAGGGCCACGCGTCATAACCACCTAGTAGCTTTCGCTACTTGGAGGCCACCTACCACAAGACAGTCGTGGACTCAATTGGACCATATGGCTATCAGTTACCGATGGAGAGCCTCAGTTCAGCATTGTCGTTCCTTCTGCGGTACGCAACTGGACTCTGATCACACCATCGTGCGGGCCCGCTTAGCACTTCGCTTTCCGCCAGCACTACGCGTGCCGAAAGAGAGCAGCTCCGTTCATCAAGACAAGTTTCAGTAGCTGAAGAGTATCGAGCTGATCTGGCTAGAAAGCTACTGGAAACGCACAGTCATATGGACGAAGAAGATTGCTTGGAAAATGAATGGAGGCGAGTTAAAGAAGCAATGGTCTCAGCTTTCAGAACTGTTTGTCCAGCCCATCTGACTCGACTCAATGAACACTGGATATCTTTGAGATCAGCAGATCTTATTGCTGCCAGAAAGGCCACACCAGCAGCTAGCGACTGTGATGGCGCACGCAGATCCCTCAAACACCGGATAATCAGGAGCTTAAAGAATGACAGAGAACGCTGGTGGATTTCAAAGGTCCAGGAGATGGAGAAGGCTTTCGCTGCAAGCAACAACCGCACCCTGTTTCAACTGATTCGATCAACGGGTCAAAAGAAGACAGGTGTCAGTGAGACAATATGCGAAAAAGACGGAACAGCAATTCACTCCCTCAATCGCCGTCTTGAGCGGTGGGCTGAGCACTTCCAAGAACAGTTCACCTGGTGTCCTTCAACACAACCGCTAGAAGAACCAAGTGGGCCCGAATGGAACATTGACACGAACCCACCATCAGCAACCGAAATCCAGCGTGAGATTTCAATCCTGAAGTGCGACAAGGCACCTGGCCCGGATGGTTTACACCCCGCGCTCTTCAAAGAAGGTGGCGAGGTCCTGGTGAACAGTCTGACAACGATACTGCAGAAGATTTGGAATGAAAACAGAATACCAGCCGAATGGAGCTCCTCGACCGTCATCCCAGTTTTCAAAAAGGGAGCAAGAATGTCATGTGAAAACCATCGTGGTATCAGCCTGATATCCGTCGCATCTAAGATGCTCTGTGGCATTATTCTGCGCAGGTTGATGGATTATCGGGGGAGAGAGATTCGTGAGAATCAAGCTGGGTTTCGCCCTGGTCGAGGATGCATCGACCATATCTTCACCTTGATACAAATTCTTGAACAGCGCCACTCCTTCAGACGGCCCACGTTGGTCGTTTTTCTGGATTTGAAAGCTGCTTTTGATTCTGTCGATCGTCAGCAACTTTGGCAGTGTCTGGCGGTCAAAGGTATCCCTTCCAAATTTATATACCTTATGAGGGCGCTGTATGCGAACTCCTGTGGGCTAGTACGAGTATATGGGAAGCTTTTGCCTGAGTTCACAACGTCCAGTGGTGCAAGACAAGACTGTCCACTGTCACCTATCCTTTTCAGCTTTGTTATTAATATGCTGCTTGAAATTTCACTGCCTGCCTCTGAAACCTGCGGAGCCTAAATGCTCCCGGGACGTTCCCTCACAGACACTGAGTATGCGGACATTATTGCTCTGCTTGGTTCAGATCCTTCCCAAGTGCAAACGATTTTAAATAACCTAAATAATTCTGCCGCATGGTTTGGCATGCGCTTCACACCTGCAAAGTGTAAAGTGCTGCTACAAGACTGGGTGGGATCAAACCCACACCTCATGCTTGCAGGCGAGCCAATCGACGTGGTAGATAAATTTGTTTACCTGGGCAGCTGTATAAGTTCCGGTGGACTGGCTGGAGATGAGGTTATTTCTCGAATCGGAAAGGCCAGGGCAGCTTTTGCCAACCTCCGACACCTATGGCGCCGACGTGACGTGAGTTTGTCTGTCAAGGGAAGAGTTTACACTGCGGTGGTGCGATCCATACTGCTTTATGGATCAGAGACGTGGCCCCTACGCGCAGAGGACATACGGAAGATGTCAGTGTTTGACCATCGGTGTCTCCGAAGCATTGGTCAGGTCTGGTGGGAACATCGGATTAGCAATGCTGAGGTACGCCAGATGGTCTTAGGAAGAAGGTACTCTCCCGCGATAGATGAATTACTCACGCTTCATAGGTTACGCTGGTTAGGACATGTACTCCGCATGCCAGAAGACCGCCTGCCTCGCAGAGCTCTCTTCGCCCAGCCCTGTGCTGAGTGGAAGCGACCGAGAGGTGGACAGTGTATGACCTGGCAACGAAGTACGAAAACAATAACCCGTAAACTTAGTCGGGTAGGCAACTGCTGTCTCCCTGGATGGGGAACCCGGGACTCAAATCACCAGCGGTTAATGACATTGGCAGAAATGACCCAGTCGCGCTGTCAGTGGCGCTCCTGCATCAAAGCTATCGCCTTCAATGCGTAGCTACCCAATCTCTGAACAAACTGCACATGCCTTCGCCTCCAAAGCTGGTTGTACGTTCCATATACCCGTTTTCCGGTGATCGAAACTGTAGCAGCTGGAACCAATGTGCCTATGGTACACGGTTTATAGCTGATAAATTGAATCGAATTGAATTGAATTGCCACCGTCCCCGCCTGACGCTATATTTGTTACATCCGGCTGATATTGAGGAGAAATCGCCTGCTGATCGTGCTACCATCCTATAGATCCCATGAACTGGTTTACTCAAATGGATTAGGTTGTTACGCATCACGTGAAATAAGTAAGAGCAACACTACTACTTCCTTACTGCGTTCGACATCAGCAGTCCTAAACTATAGTTTTAATTTCACCATTAAAATAAAATACAGACG
This sequence comes from Opisthorchis felineus, assembly GCA_004794785.1. Taxonomy (NCBI): domain Eukaryota; kingdom Metazoa; phylum Platyhelminthes; class Trematoda; order Opisthorchiida; family Opisthorchiidae; genus Opisthorchis; species Opisthorchis felineus. The sequence goes on from SJOL01006586.1 coordinate 2,158,186, forward strand.
CCACCAACAAAGCCGTTTCAAGGGCTGATCACGACAAACAAGCGGTGTCAACGGCGTAGCTGTTGTCGAAGACGTTCAGCGCGAATTTGAGGAAAATTATACACTGACCACAGAAATCAGATATTTTCGGTTAAATACAAGGGCTTTGGGCCTCGGATTTCGAGAAAAAACTCTGGGTAGGCGCTCTGGAGACCGGCACGTCCCACTCGACCCAGTTCAGCCCAGCAACCCTTCTGACAGTACGAAAACCGGACAATTTTCAGCAACAGATGACGTTTGCTTACCACCGTACAGAACCTATTAGAGAAGCCACAAGAGTCAAGGTTTCATTTTTTGACCAATTAGCGTGATGTAGTTGTCGTGATCAATGAATAATTGTCCCATGACATTCCTCGCCGCGAAATCTTTCTCCCTGGAATATATATTTTAACGTAGGGGCATATTTCTACGGGAGATGAGAGATACCCAGTTGTCCGCTCGCTTTTAGGGCTGCACATTTCTATTTTTGTAGGTTGGAATGTAGTTATCCCTGTCGTATACGGACTTTTAAGTCCAGTATTAAACAGCCATGCAGACCGTCTACACGAACTTAGCAGCCACGCTCCAGTGCATCACTCACATGTACTCATAATGGCTTATCTTTATGAGCCTATTCCCTGTGGGACCATTATTAACGGCCTTTCTACCTTAGGGTCGCGTGAGCTCGTTGTCGAGAAACCTGCAAACATCGATATCAGAGCCCTAACTGTGAACCACCCAGTCGTCTCAGGAATACGAAAGCTCCAGGAGAGGACGGCATTCCCAATGTGGTGTATGTGTTGCCTCTGTACACACACCTCCTCCACTTGGGGGGTGAAGTCTTCTCCGTCTACCAGGGTATCTCGATTTTGCCTCCAGTCTCTAAGGTGACAAAGCAGTACGTGAGAATTATCGGAGAGCCAGTCTCATAGATATTACCACTAAGGTTTTTGCTTCTGCACTCGAAAGAATTTCGAAACTACCAGGTGCTTAAACACGATCCAATCAAGGTGGTTCCCACATCACTCGGCAGCGAAGCATCAGTTTTGAAGGGTTGTGCCGTTGATGATGATGTCGCTTCCACCCTGGGAGAGACTGTGGACCAGTTATTCACTGCACGTCGAATTCCAAAAAATCGAGTCGCATTGCAGCGGCAAACCATTACCTTCTTCATGAGCTTTCGTGCTGCTTTTTACTCTATCCAACGTCACCGTCATGAAGAGACTGGACCTTACCGTGGTGTGGCGGTTTGCGCACCTCAGTCACCCAGTGAACTATACTAGGGGGTGTCCCGTGACACTCGCAGAGTCTCTCATACCAGGTTGGTCAATGGGTAGAGGTCTGACGAACACAGTCTCCTGGCCCTCCAGGTTGGGGGTTGGAACATGTGTGGCGACGTGTTCCGTAAAATTGGTAATGTACTTGCATTTCCAGCCCAACACCGCTGCCTTGCGGTTAGGCTTTTGAGCCAAAG
>SJOL01006586.1:2169099-2230302 GCA_004794785.1 Opisthorchis felineus
AGGATTCGGTCTCAACCTTGCATATGGTACTCGTTTCTGGAATCGGCATTCGATCTCAGGCAGGCAATGCTTGCTGAAACCTTATACTCCCTTAAAATTGATGTATACTGTGTCTCCGAAACACGCATACAAGACCCATGCGTGGTTATGCATATCGGAACGCCAAGGATGAACTCAGCTCTTTCACATTTCTCCCTCCGTGTGTCCGGTGACCCAGAAGCGATGACTCGTGGAATATATGGCGTGGGAGTTGCACTCAGCCCCAGAGCTGAATGCGCTTTGCCGGATTGGATCCCAGTAAACAGTCGTCTTCACGCCGTCCGGTTATCCAGCTCAATCAAGCTCAATGCCTCGGCATAAAAAGCGGTGCCTGTTTATAGTGTCGGCCTATGCCCCAACGGACTGCAGTTCTGATGCTCAGAAGGATACTTTCTACCGAGAGCTATCCGGGCTCATTCGTCAAGCAAAAAGCACTGACATTGTGACCCTTGCATGCGATATGATTGCTCAAGTAGGTCGTCTGAGCTCCTTGGAATCACACTTGGGCGGTCGATTCGGAGTGGATGCTTGCCGCACAGGCAACGGAGATCGACTCTTTCAGTTTTGTGCTGATCATGAACTGTTTCTGGCAAGTATGAACTTTCAACATAAACGTTCGCATTGCGTAACCTGGCGGCCACCAACAGTAAATCAACCGTGGACCCAGTTGGACCACATGACCATCAGCCACCGATGGAGAGCCACAATTCAAGACTGCCGTTCCTTCTGGGACACACCACTTGATTCCGATCACGCCATGGTGCGTGCACGCCTGACAGTTCGCTTCCCTTCAGGCCCTCGCAAATTAGCAAGAAGCATGCCAATCCATGCCAATCTTCGAAGAATGGCCATAGCTGAACAGTACCGATCTGAGCTAGCCCAACAACTCTCCACAGTAAACCAATACTGTGGTGGCAGTGAGCATGTGGATGAAGCGTGGCAAAATGTGAAAGGAGCTATGTTAGCGGCGTTCAGTGCCGTCTGTTCGACCTCTCCGATCCGACCAAAAGACCACTGGATGTCGTCGAGATCACTATCCATGATTGATGCCAGGAAAGCTATACCAGCAGGCAACGAGTACGACGGCGCACGCACAGCCCTCAAACACCAAATAGTGAAGTGTCCAAGAAAAGACCGAGAGCTCTGGTAGACATCGAAAGCTCGGGAAATGGAGAAGGCTTTTACTACGTGAAACAGCCGTGCCCTATATCAACTGATACGATCGACTGGTCCTAGGAAAGCAATGGTCAGTGAAACGATAAGTGAAAAAGGTGGCTCACTGACTCACTCGCAAAAACGTCGACTGGAACGATGGGCCAAACACTTCGAAGAACAGTTCAGCTGGCCTCCTGCAACATAGCCTTTGCAGATAGTGCATACGGGCGAATGGAATGTAAACCTTAATTGCCCGTCGGAAGAAGAAATAATGTGCGAAATATTCGTACTGAAACGTGACAAGCCACCAGGACCGGACGATGTGTATCCAACTGTCTTCAAAGAAGGGGGAGAATCCCTGGTTACCTATCTGACAAGAGTAGGTGAGTAGAGTAGAGTGAGAGAAGAGTAGGTGCCTGCAGAATGGTGCATATCGACAGTTATTCCTATCCTCAAAAAGGGTACGCGGACGCTGTGTGAAGACCACCGTGGCATCAGCCTGGTAGCTGTAGCATCGAAGGTGCTCTCTGGTTTTATCCTTCGAAGGTTGACTGAACACAGTTAGAGACAGATCCGTGAAAACCAAGCTGGATTCCGTCCTGCAGGAGGATGCATCGATCATATCTTCACTCTCCGACAAATTCTGGAACAGCGACACTGCTTCCAGCAACCAACAGTGGTTGTGTTTCTTGATCTGAAAGCTGCCTTTGACTCTGTGGACCATCAGGCACTATGGCAATGTCTGTGTAGCAAAGGTGTCCCCCATAAATTCTTGACCCTCCTTAAGGTGCTGTACGCCAACTCCCGCGGCCGTGTGAAGGTCTACGGGAAGCTCTCGCCTGAGTTCACTACATCAAGTGGTGTCAGACAGGGCTGTCCTCTTTCACCTTTCCTCTTCAACTTCGTCATTGATACGATCATGGAAAACTCACTGTCAGCCTCTAATGCCCGTAGGGTCGAAGTGCTCCCTGGGCGTCCGCTCACAGCTATCGAGTACGCAGACGGCATAGCTCTTCTTGGATCTGACCCCGTGGTAATTCAAACAATATTAAATAATCTAAATAATTCCGACTCATGGTTTGGCATGCGCTTCACACCGGCAAAGTGTAAAGTGATACCGCAAGACTGGGTGGGCTCGAACCCTAGCCTCATGTTTGCGGATGAACCAATTGAGGTAGTAGACAAATTTGTTTACCTGGGCAGCTGTATCAGTCCAGGTGGTCTCGCGAAAGATGATGTTTCCATCCGGATTGGGAAGACCAGAGCAGCTTTTGTGAACCTGTTCCACCTGCGGCGTAGGCGTGACATCAGCTTATCCGTCAACGGTCGAGTTTACAATGCTGCGGTGCGCTCCATATTACTATACAGATCAGAAACCTGACCGCTGCGCGCCAAGGACGTCAAAAGACTTTCAGTGTTTGACCATCGATGTCTTCGGAGTCTGGTAGGAACACCGGATCAGCAATGCTGAAGTACTTCGAATGGTATTCGGAAGAAATAACACCCACGATAGATGAACTGATCAAGCTGCATAGGTTGCGCTGGCTTGGCCACGTGCCCCGTATGCCAGTCGACCGACTTCCTCGAAGGGTTCTTTTCGCACAACCACGTGAAAAGGGTGAAAACGAGCCAGAGGTGGTTAAACAATGACATGGCAGCGAAGTATAAAAGCCATTACCAGCAAACTCAGCCGCGCTGGTCACTGCCGTCTTCCTGGATGGGAACCCCGAGACGGGCCACATCAATGGTTAGACACATTGTCAGACATGGCCCAGTCGCGCCCTCAATGGCGCTCGTGCATCCAAGTTATTGCCTTCAATGCATAGCTCCCTTCCCAATTCCCCCACTTGACAGTCCACTGACAGTGCTGTATTTACGCACCAATTTATCAGCTCCCGCCTCCAATGCGCAGCTACCTCCCCCACCTCCCCAAATCATCGGTGAACGAAACTGTGGCAGCTACAACCACTGTACGACAAGTACGTGGTTCTTATAGCTGACAATGATAATAATAATAATAATAATAATAATAATAATAATAATGGTACTCGTTTCTGGAATCGGCATTCGATCTCAGTCTGTCGCGATCCACCCGATGATCGCCGTTCGTGCACAACACTTGTACGGAATATTTCCTGTCACGGGAGCCAGTCGCCGTGAGAACCCGTTAATACAGTGGTTTAATGTAAGCGTGTCATTAGACCGGTAGGATTTAGGGCTGCTAACTTTTTCTTCAATCCAGTCCAAATAAACCTTGCCATGGGCCCGATGCGACTCCAGGCGCATCTACTGTGTTTAGCATCATCAAGAGGCAGGCATCTATGCATCACTCCGTGCGGATTTGGACTAGGCCAATCCCCTGCAGCCATGTGAGTCGGACTGTTGAATCAGTCGCTCCAGGAAGGGTCCCTCAAGAAAACCCTAACAACCGCCGCATTGAGGTTCGAGCTTTTGAGTCAAAGGTTAGAGGGAGGTTTCACGAAGGAAGCGCTACAGCTTACCATGGCCTTTCAGATCAGCTTTCAAGTCAAAGGCTCAAGGCGGGATACTTCAACCAACCTTCCTTCTTCGTCCTGGGCAATCGGAAGCTATTCTTCGCCCGTACAGCCATTCATTCACAGACACTTCCCCACATGTGCCTCACCTAAGTCTTTCTTATTCACCCATCTGTCAATCATCCGTTGCCCTCTATCTTCTGTCCGGTAAAATAGATCAGAACAGACCCTTAGAGCATCCAAGGAATCTCTTTCACATAGCGGCCCTCTCTGTGAATCTGGACAACAGACGTCTCCTGCTCAGTGTAGTTTTATTCTGTACACCTGAACCAGCACCACATTCCATGTGCCTATCGCCTACTTGAAAGTCTTATTTCCAAGGAACCGGCATCCTTCAACGGATTTTAGCAACTTTTCCCCATATATAGGCATTGGCACTCCACAGGTTTGGGTTGATTATTATTTATGGCATACTTATCTTTCTTTCAACATAGGCGTGGCTATGGAGCCCATTTCGGGCGAATCTAGAGCGGATGACACCGCTACACTTTCTCCGAGAGTTTATCAGTTAGCACAACATGTTTACAAGGAGCTTGAGTCTCTCCGACGTTTGCATGGCGAATCCTCGCTTGGTGGTCTGTTACCGCTGACTTTGAAAATGTTAGAAGAAATGGATGGTCTCTACAATGAACGGCGACAGTTGAAAATCGACTTAAAGTTACAAGTCGCAGAAAAGAACGATGTGGTGTTTCAACTGGAACGGGCTAAGACACTGCATGATACAGCCGTAAAGGTAAGTTTCTTTCCACACTTCCATATTACCTAACGGATCAGCGTGTGAATTATCTGGAAGATGAACTGCTCGCCACGAAAAAAGAAGCGGATGAAAAAGTCGATAAGTTAGAGGCACGAATACGACATCATGAAATGCTATCCCGAAACGCAGCGGAGCATGGTACGAACCTTTATTTCTTATATTTCTCACGTTTATTCTTATGACCTAAATTCACCCTCACTGCACTCAACAATAGAAGATGGTGTTTTGGTGCGGAAATCCCTGTCGCTTCCAGAAAGCCCAGTCCATCCACTTTATTCGGACTCTTCCGTTAGGCTTAAATGAAAAAGTACTGCGGCCTTCATTTTGCCCCAGGGCAGTGCGGCCATTATCCGTACCTGGCACACGTTGTGTCCAATCGGTGTTTGTTGTTTATCCTCATCATCATATTCAATAGCAACGCCAGTGTTGAACGCGGGTTTCATTACCGCACAGCTCCATTGTTTTGCTTACAAAAGCTTTGTTTCGAAAGGAGGTTCTTGAATTAGGGTGCTGCTAGGTCGTCAATTGCCTGGACCTTTCGTTCGGTATTTGAAACGCTGCTTAATAAACAGACCAGGTTACACTTACCAAGGCTAGCCCTGTTACAGATCCATAGATGGGTGATCACCAAATCTTTTTCAACGATCAGCAAGGTAGTTTTTCTTGCGACATTTAAATTGTTTAGGTGAGTCGGCAACTGGTCACCACGTGATACTGTAGATGGTACTGTTCTGTTTTTCGTTAGAATCGTTCTTATTTCGTACGGTTTAAAGTCACGGGCTGTCTCTCGCGGTTTCGATGTACAGCCATGTGGTCTTATTAGAGACGTCGTTACACGGTGCTTCGTATTCATGTTGTACTGCAGCATGTTTTTTCTGGTCGCCCCAAAACGCTCATCTGCAGAAAATTTGGGTTTTTACCTCGTGATAGCTCCTGAGTCTCATCATTTCAACTTGTTCAGTATAACCGTGTTTTCTGTCGTTCTTCTCTCACTCGCAGTCCAGTTTACATTTATTTCGGTTGATTAGGTATGAACCGCATTTCGTTAAATAATGGCTCCTGTCGTCCCACCTATTTGTCCACCACTGCCCACCGAAGGTATAGCGAAGTAGCAGTGCATAAGCGGTCGTTCAAGGATTGGAACGCTCATTCTTGCTGGATAGGGTGTTTTGGATAGATACACACAGCCGACTAAGTATGTCTCCCAGCACTCCTCCCATGGGCTCCGTCCACAGAGAACAGCCGCTGGCGCGATTAACTTCTCTGTTGTGGACTTTTCTTGCTTCTTTATCACTTCAACTCGTTGCCTTCGCCTCACATTTGTAGTGACATGCAGAGTAGGTTGCCTCGATCACCGGGCGGGACCATTTTAAACATCTGCCATTCGTTCGGATGCTTGAACTGCATGAGAACCCTGGACAGCGAACCTGGAACTCCCTTTACGATCGGGAGTTTATGATTGTGTAGAGAGGTCAAAATGACCTCCCATACGCATTGTTCAGGAGGTCGGATTGAAGTCCTTGGTTTGTGTGTGTCGGACTTCTGCCTCTGTTTTGAACTAGTAGGTCCTCTTGTATAATTGATGCGCATAACAGATAGTTCCATTTTTAAGATGGCGTTCCGTTAATGTGTGCCAGCCACACGTGTGCACTTTGACACTAGCAGTAATAAAACTCAGTGTCTGTAACCCTTCGATGCCCCGTACCAGCCCGTGGAATATGGAATCGAAAAAAGCGAGCGGGATTTCGGCTTGATAAAAGTTGCGTTGGCCAAAGAACAGCGAGTCCCCGTACTACGAGTAATGGTATTGCGAGGCGGTATGGAGGTAAAGTCGTACTGTCCTCTGCGATAGGAGTGTGAAGGCAGTAAGGCGTTTCCCCCAGGCGACCAGCATACCCATATTTATGGAAGCAGCGCTGCTGACTTTCCCCGAGGAAGGACGGGTTAGAAATGGTTGGCCCTAAAAACCGCACACTTCGATCGCCCAACGGTTGACCGTGACCGCCAGCGCATTATTCAGTACGGTCGAAATACTTAAAAACCAGAGAGTCTGGTGCTGCTCAAAAGGCACCTGCTGTGCGCAGCTGCATTAGAAGTGAGACTGTAATATCTTGCTCTCTGCGCCATCGGGCCAGGCCGCCCTCCTGAAGCCAAGTCGGTCAGACTATTGAGTCATTGGCTCCGGGCATGGTCCCCCGAAAAAAACCCTAACAACTGCTGTCTCGTGGTTCAGACTTTTGAGTCAGATGCTCAAGGTGGGGTACCTCAACAAAACCCCCCTCTTAGGCTTGGGCAACCGGGAAGCATCATTCGCCCTTGCAGCTCTTCGTTCACCGGCCTTCCCCTACACTCGCTCCCCACCTGTCGAACGATACCGTGCCACCAACCCATCTGCCAGTCCCCTAGCCACCACTCCGTGTCGAAACTGTCGCCCAGAACAATAAACCAAAATAATCACTCATCAACCTCAAAAGATCTGATCCACGTTACAGCCTTTAATGTCCGTACTCTATGTCAAATTTGGAAGCAGGCATCTCTTGCTGAAACCTTTCTTCCCATGTCTGTCGATGTACGTTGTGTCTCCGAAACACACATGCAAGACCCCACTTCGGTCGCGCTCCTCAAGTCACTTTGGATGAGCTCAGATATTCCACATTTCACTCTTCGGGTATCCGGTGAATGGCTTGTGGTATCTACGGTTTGGGAGTTGCACTCAGCCCCAAGGCTGCAAGTGCCCAGTAAACAGTCGTCTTTGCGCTGTGCCGTTGTCTGGCTCAATTGAGATCAATACAGGTCGTAGCGGCATACACTCCAAAAGACTGCAGTTATGAGACTGAGAAGGACGAGTTTTATCAAGATCTGTCACGACTGCTTCAGTCGGCAAGAAGGATGGATATAGTAATCCTGGCGGGTGATATGAATGCCCAAGTTGGACTACTAAGTCCGGAAGAAGCACAGTTAGGTGGTAGATTTGGAGTCGATGTTGAGCGTACGGATAATGGGTAGCGGCTTCTTCATTTGTGTGCAGATCATCCCCTGTTCCTGGCCAGTAGGAACTTCCAACACAAACTCCCACATCGGGTTACTTGGAGGCCACCTAAAACAAGACAGTCGTGGACTCAATTGGAACACGTGCCTATCAGCTACCATTGGAGAGCCTCAATTAAGGACTGTCGTTCCTTCTGGTGTACGCAACTTAATTCTGATTATGCCATCGTGCGGGCCCGGTTATCACTTCGCTTTCCGTCAGCAACACGTGTACCAGAGGAGAACAGCTCCGTTCGTCAACTTCGACAAGTTTCAGTAGCTGAAGAGTATCGAGCTGATCTGGCTAGAAAGCTACTGGAAACGCGCAGTCATGCGAATGAAGATTGCTTGGAGGTTGAATGGAGGCGAGTTAAAGAAGTAATGCTCTCAGCTTTCAGAACTGTTTGTCCAGCCCATCTGACTCGACTCAATGAACACTGGATATCTTCGAGATCAGCAGATCTTATTGCTGCCAGAAAGGCCATACCAGCAACTAGCGACTATGATGGCGCACGCAGATCCCTCAAACACCGGATAATCAGGAGCTTGAAGAATGACAGAGAACGCTGGTGGATTTCGAAGGCCCAGGAGATGGAGAAGGCTTTCGCTGCAGGCAACAGCCGCGCCCTGTTTCAACTGATTCGATCAACGGGTCAAAAGAAGGCAGGTGTCAGTGAGACAATATGCGAAAAAGACGGAACAGCAATTCACTCCCTCAATCGCCGTCTTGAGCGGTGGGCTGAGCACTTCCAAGAACAGTTCACCTGGTCTCCTTCAACACAACCGCTGGAAGAACCAAGCGGGCCCGAATGGAACATTGACACCAGCCCACCATCAACAACAGAAATCCAGCGTGAGATATCAATCCTGAAGCACGACAAGGCACCTGGCCCGGATGGTCTACACCCCGCACTCTTCAAAGAAGGTGGCGAAGTCCTGGTGAACGGTCTGACAACGATGCTGCAGAAGATTTGGAATGAAAACAGAATACCAGTCGAATGGAGCTCCTCGACCGTCATCCCAGTTTTCAAAAAGGGAGCAAGAATGTCATGTGAAAGCCATCATGGTATCAGCCTGATATCCGTCGCATCTAAGGTGCTCTGTGGCATTATTCTGCGCAGGTTGATGGATTATCGGGAGAGACAGATTCGTGAGAATCAAGCTGGGTTTCGCCCTGGTCGAGGATGCATCGACCATACCTTTACCTTGAGACAAATTCTTGAACAGCGCCACTCCTTCAGACGTCCCACGTTGGTCGTTTTTTCTCGATTTGAAAGCTGCTTTTGATTCTGTCGATCGTCAGCAACTTTGGCAGTGTCTGGTGATCAAAGGTGTCCCTTCCAAATTTATATCCCTTATGAGAGTGCTGTATGCAAACTCCTATGGGCGCGTAAGAGTATACGGTAAGCTCTCGCTTGAGTTCACCACGTACAGTGGTCTAAGACAAGGCTGTCTTCTTTCCCCTTTCCTCTTCAACTTTGTTGTTGATATGCTGCTTGAAATTTCTCTGCCTGTCTCTGAAACCTCGGGAATGGAAATGCTACCGGCACGTTCCCTCACAGATATTGAGTATGCAGACGATATTGCTCTCCTTGGTTCAGATCGTTCCCAAATGCAAACCATTTTAAATAACCTAAGTAACTCTGCCGCACGGTTTGGCATGTGCTTCATACCTGCAAAATGTAAAGTGCCGCTACAAAACCGGGTGGGATCAAACCAAAACCTGACGCTCTCAGACAAGCCAATCGATGTGGTAGATGAATTTGCTTACCTGGGCAGCTGTATCATTTCTGGTTGACTGGCTGGAGATGAGATTATTTCTCGAATCGGAAAGGCCAGGGCAGCTTTTGCCAACCTCCGAAACGTATGGCGCCGACGTGACGTGAGTTTGTCTGCCAAAGGCAGAGTTTACACTGCCGCGGTGCGATCCATACTGCTTTATGGGTCGGAGACGTGGCCCCTACGCGCAGAGGACATACGGAGGATGTCGGTGTTTGACCATCGGTGTCTTCGAAGCATTGTTCAGGTCTGGTGGGAACATCGGACTGGTAATGCTGAAGTACGCCAGATGGTCTTAGAAAGATGGAACTCTCCCGCGTTAGATGAATTACTCATGCTTCTTAGGTTACGCTGGTTAGGACATGTGCTCCGCATTCCAGAAGACTGTCTACCTCACAGAGCTCATTTCACTCACTCCTGTTGTGAGTGGAGGTGACCGAGAGGTGAACGGTGTCTGACCTGGAAACGGAGTATGAAAACGCTAGCTAGTAAACTTAGTCGGATCGACAACTGCCGCCTCCCTGGATAGGGACCCCGGGACTCAACTCGCCAATGGCTAGCAGACACTGGCAGAAATGGCCCAATCGCGCAGTCAGTGGCGCTCGTGCATCAAAGCTATCGCCTTCACTGCGTAGCTACCCAGTTCCCGAACTAACCAAACATGCCATCGCCTCCAATACTTGGTTGTATGTCCCACACTCTCCCACTTTCCGGTGATCGAAATTGTAGCAGCTGGAACCAATGTGCCTATTGTACACGGTTTATAGCTGGTAAGTTGATTGCTAGAGAAATTCTGTACAGAAATAGGCACCTGTGTAGGAAAAAGTAGTCTGCGTGATAACTATTGATGTTGCAGATTGTGAGTCGCAACTGACCCGAAACACCACGGAAGATAGCAGTTATCATCAATCTTATTAGCTATCCGATTCCAGAAGTAACTGAACATGTCATTGCCTCCAAGGTTTGGCTGTATGTCCCACACGGTCCCGTCTTCTAGTGATCGAAACCGTAGCAGCTGGAACCAATGTTCCTATGGTACACGGTTTGTAGCTGACAAATTGATTGATCGGTTGGCCAGATCTCCACACTTTATCGAGGGCTAGAACAATAGATAAGTGACCCACGATCTTGGTGTTTTTCGAGTTGCTAAATACAATTAACTGTTGACCGGTCTGTTCCCCATACAATGCTTGCTGAGAAATGAAAGTCCCGGGATATTTCTTGTTCTCAGACTTGCGGACGTGCGAGTTGATGGGGTTTTTTTCCAGGAGCCTTCCTGTAAATTGCTGTCCTTCAAGAATTCTGGCTCCATTTTCATCTAAATTAATAATCGACGAGCTGGTAAAATGAAAGCTTGAGGGTCCTCAAAACCCTGGTGTCCAAGTATCTACCGAAGGAAACCTCTTCGACCTGGAATGTGAAGAGAGAAGTGTTATTGTCACTCTAGCTGTATGGGTCCCAAAGCTTGATAAAGACCGCAAATTTTAATAGCGTTTTACTTACTCGTCAAAACGATGATTTGCGTCACCACATTTGATGAATTGATCGGCCATCTAGACTTCCAGGTCTGCAAGTGTGAGAGCTGAGTTTGGTCCCTCCAGGTCTTGTGATAGCGACCGTTTAGTATGCAATCACTTCCATTTTCCGGTTCTCCTTTGGTTCTACGGACGACGGAACTCGTATGACAAAGTACTGTACATGTCAAAAACTGCTGCACCTACTTCGAAAAGATATATCCATTGTAGTAATATTTTCCGAAAGACCTCTCTGAGAGGAAATTATTTGTTTGGGTAGCCCACAAGAGCGTCACGGCCTAGTTTATATCCTCTGGAAAGTGTCCGTTTCTATTTGATTTCTCTTTGAACGGGAAAATAACCCTACAAACAGGTGTTCAAGGATTTCGTTGCTGCTGGCTAGTGATCCGTTTCAAATCTCAGCCATATATAAGACAGTCCCCCACGGGAACAAACAATGCAGCTGTTAAAATCGATCACTTTTTAGGCCTCTGTCTTCTCGTGCACCTGAGTACAGTTCTCCTTGGGAATGGGGATTCGCTACTTGGAAATTCGCTTTCGGGCGGGTCTATATACTCCTCTGTATGCTTTTCCGCAAAAAGTGTCCTCTGTTTCTGTGTTGACTTCGATAATACCCTTCACCATTTTTGTAAAGTGGTGCAATTCTTGTTGTCGCATTATCACGTTTCATGATCAATACGCACCTCCTCTATTATTGCTCTAAAGCATTCAGACTGGAAGAACGTGCAGCACAGTTGCAATCGGAGCTTTCCACTGCACAAGATCGCTATACAGAGCTATTGCGAGCTTATGTAGATCAAACGGAACGTATTCGTCTTACTGATGCGGACAGTGTATCACAGTTGACTATCAGAAGTTCAAAGGCTCCAATGCAAGCACCACAGTCAGACTGGGACTGGAAAATCTGTGGAGAAACTGCCAAAACAATTTCTGGTGTACCAAAGGTATTTTAATTTCTACTTTTTCATTTTCTATTCAGCGAGGTTTTTCTCCATAACCCATCTTGTTTTAAGATTAGTACTGATCTTATTAACTGGATATCACTGCTCCCGCCCCAATTCGAATATACGATTACTTTCTAGATGACGTATGAAGCTACTGTATATTCCAGTCAGGACTTATCTTGTTGAATCAAGTTAAGGATCAGGTTACCACCCAGGAAATGAGTAATCAGCGTGCAGTGCACGTGCTGTTCGGCTGCATTGGATTCATGGTTCTTCAGAAGTTTTCGAACAGATCCCATAGCATCTAATCCGTCTGTGGAATTGAAGAGTATTCATTATTACATTTTAGAACACTTGTCGTCCGAAAGTCTCCGTTGTCTGATCTAAGAATGAAGCCCCGTGACCATACCTTCTGGCGGCAATTTTGAATGTGGTCTCTTTCGATTTGCAACTAAACGCCAACGGAGGTTTACGCAACCAAAGGTGATCATCGTCCAGGCCGACTGAGTGCAAATGTACACTGTGATGTAGGCACCCGCTGCTTGCTAGGCTGAGGTTAAACACAACTGAATACCCTACATCGACAGACTCGTAGAAGGATGTCGCCGTTTTCACAGTTTACACTTAGAATGGTCAACTCCAACACAATACGCTTTTCACAGTTCTGAAGTAGGTTTTATTTAAAACAAACCTGTATTGGTTACGTTTCGATGGCTCCGAAAGACTTGGAAATCTTGTGGAATCTTTTTCACCTTAGCCAGTTGTTTAAGGAAAGCTCCTGCTGAAGGTGTACACCTGACTGACTAACACTACTACACCTGAAGGTGTAGTCAGTTACAAGTTGCACCGCATTCCTCAGGTTTATTGCCCGTATTTCATATCACTTTCTCTGTATACAATCCTGTGTATAATTCACTGTAACAGCATCAATTTACCCGGCAATTTCGGTTTTATTGCTCTCAGTTTACAAGCATTGGCCAAAATAGTAGCATATATCGAACTTTTAACCCATTATCCACCTGCTCTCTCCCGAGCATCTCTCCGACCGGCTACTTTCTATTTCTCTGTCCTTGATTTTTACTAGACACCTGTTCATCAGAGGAGTGATTCTCCTGGTAAGTGTTTCGGAGATTTTCAACACACGTGCCCACATACATGTATGTAAATATGAATTCGTAGCAGTTCCATATTGCACCAGTTTTACTTCGAGTACAGGTTATGAAATAACCCAATACTTTTCAGGCAATTTCAAGCGTTTAGAGCCCAATATGAAACTTCTGCTAATTCCTGTCTTTTGACGTTCAGATTGGCTTTCGATGTAAACGGTGGTTAGTGATGTATTGCTTTTCGCAACTTTGGAACTGAAACAGGCTAATGGTGTGGAAGACAAACAGCCTGTAGTCACCTGAATCTCGACTGGTTTCCTAGTGTTCTTGGAACTGTCCTCTTCCAAGGTATAATGAAAAAAGAACGGTTCGAACCCAGTTCGTGTCTTTACAATAAATCTGTTGTGACTATCTCCAATGTAGTTCAGCTTTTTTCTCGAACGAAAATATGACGACAATTACATTGGAATTGGAAACAGGCACAATCCTATACTCTTTTCGGGGCTACTCACATGGATGCATTTCCCAGAAGCCGAGACAACCACTCTGACTTGAACAGCTGTTTGGCAGACTATTTTTGAACTCGCACACATGATGATACTGATAGAACTAGGGCTTCAGTGGTGTCGCTCGCAGTCAATAGCATGTTGATGTTCGTCCATACAATGTGCGGCACTCAGGTCACCTCGAGATTCCGTTCCGACGATGTTCAGTAAAGTTTCAACAGTTCTGGCAATTTCACCATGCATGTGTGCTCTTAAGTTTACATCCACCAAAATAGTTATTTAGGTCAAGAATTGGTTTTCTCAGCTTCCTGAGATTATGCCTACCTGATGAGCCTCAAACAGAGAGAAATCGGTAGTATGTTATCATAGTTTTTGAGCAATCGTCTCATACCTTCTCATACCAATCATCTCATATCAAGCAAAAGGGATTTTGTTGAAACTTTTCGCGATGGAATCTGTGGGCAGCATGTGTGCTGCATCTTATCCGGAGGAATATCCCAAATGCCATCGCTTACGAGCGAGTCCATCGAGTGTCAGGTTGTAACTGTTTCATCATGCATATTAGCTCAAAAATAGACACAATCAGCCTTAGTTCACTGACGGCATGGTACAGTGGCATTCACCCAAATCTATCCTGGATTATGGAACCATGCTACGATGTTTTCCGTGTACATTTCAGTCTAACTTGTTGATTTAATTCTATGCTGCATCTGGTTTCTCGAGTTTTCGTGCTTTGTACCACTGACGGAAGATTTGCGACCCACCAGACGAAAGTAACCCACTTTCAGATAGAACAGACTTCTATGCAATTGTCAGCTTGTGTCAGGCCACATCCTCAACTCGCATTTCTGCCAGCAGTGTTTTGTGGCAGCCGAACCAACTAATGGTTTGCATGTCAATTCATGGTGTCCCCGTAGGGATTCACTATTTTTGTCTCTAACTTCTGTGTCCAAAGACCGTAGCTGCCTAGCTGCTGTTAGCACTCAGTTGGGATGATTTAGCTAGATAAACATAAAACCAAACAACAGGTCTTTAAAAATCATCTGCAGTTTGCAGGAAACCGTGATTTTGTTTGTTCGAGCCTCTCCGCCACTGAAGTCGAACTTGTTTGACTCTGAAATGCTGCGTGCTATCCCCAGGACTTCCAATGGAATGTAGTGATTTGAACCAGCCTTTTTGTTTCGGTTGGACTATGCTGAACACACCTTATCGATTGTTGGTCCTTATGGGACAGATCGCAATTTCAGAGCTCAGACGAGCTTCTTTCTAAACTCTTCTAAAATATTCAGCTTCGTGTTCTTCTGGTTACTGGTCAGTTTCTTTAAAGGTTCGACATGCTCACACACCTATCCTCTTTCGGTTATTAACCGTTTTCTTAGCCGCCCAGCCACACCGTATGATGATCGTCCTAACATTGATAAAACTGAACACTTGTTTCGGCAGTACTTTGTGTGGTTCTCATGCAACCATCACTATGAACGTCGCTGATTGATTTTTGTTCACCATTCCCTTGTCCAATCATCTGCTGTTCTCGTCACGCACATCCATAAGCCAGTGTTGAAGGTCGACGTAGTACATATGGAACATCTTCTTACTTTCACTGCAAACTCTCAGGACGGCTTTTTTCCAACTTAATACAACCAAGC
Source organism: Opisthorchis felineus (assembly GCA_004794785.1). Classification (NCBI taxonomy): domain Eukaryota; kingdom Metazoa; phylum Platyhelminthes; class Trematoda; order Opisthorchiida; family Opisthorchiidae; genus Opisthorchis; species Opisthorchis felineus. The sequence continues at coordinate 2,184,149 of SJOL01006586.1, forward strand.
AAAATACAGTCCTGCTTCAGTTATAGCGTTTAGGCGACCGCTCGCGCCTCTTCACACTCGAATAATCAGGTGCTTCGCATGCACGCACAAACATTAATTTCTAATAAGCAATCCATGCTGGATTTGCGAGTGACATTGACCTGAAATTGGTCCAATCGTTTGTCAGTCATCCGGTTCAACCCCAATCGTATTGTGGGAAGAGTATGGCAAAATGACGAACCAATCCGGACACCTTTCCTCAACGCAGATTATGTTTACACAATGGACTTGAGTGTTTAAGTTGCACTAAACAATAGTGACATTCAGCTTATTCTTTTGTCCTCTCTGTCGGTCGTTACGCTGTTTACGAAGATAAGCAAGGATATTTACAATTTTGTCGCTTAGGTTTAGTTAGAAACCCCTTGGATTTCGTCCACACTGAACGCCCATCTCAATGGGACTGACGAATAAGCACTAATACGTTCGCGCACTGACAATCCCTACAAACAGCATACAACGGTCAACAAGCTGCCTCATGTGATCTCGCAAATTCGCTCCCTTCTTCTCGTATACAGACCAACTGGATGAAGATGGCTTTCTGAAACTGAATTCCTTGCCAACGGTAAGCGTTATGGAAGAAATGAAACCAGCCGATCGGGTTGCATCATTCATGGATCGAATGGATGAGACGTGAGTATTGGTTTCTTTAACAGTTGCTGCCTGCTGATAAGTCGATCATAGCGCCCACATCGAGTTTGGCCACCACAGAATCCATTTGCAGTGAGGCTTCTAACGTCACTGATTTTTCGTTGCCTTACAACGGCCCGCGAAACCCTGACCCATTGGACTTCAAGTGGGGTATCGACCAGATAGAGGCTGTATTGATAACGCGTTCACACTTTGTTAGGTGGTAGCGTAGCACTATATGTACGGATAATTCGTTATCTTGGCGTTCTTTGACTTCAAGGGTGCGTTCAGTTCCATCAGTGGATCATTCCTTCAAGCAACACTTGCCTCACAGGAGAGGCCGCGGAAGTTAGTGAACATGATTTAGTCCTCACACTCATACATTTCTTGGCTTGGTTAATACAGCAAGAAGACAGAGGCTGCAGACTCAGTTTTTCAATTTTTTTGGCTTATTAGGGTTTATAGAGGGCTCTTGAAAAACTGCCCTACTAAAAGTCGGGTGAGCCTTTATCTCCCCGCGCTAGCAGACGACATACATCAACCTAGCCAAAGCCCTTGATACCTCAAGACAACGAGCCTTTTGTAGTTTGTAGCGTGGAGGCAAGTCAACACAACTGGCTTAGCAGTATCAAACTGTCATTCGAGCATTTCCTAGGTGAGTCTTCAAACACCATATGGCGTATTTCAACATTGGAATTGCATTGCTCCTATCATCAGCAGCGTGTGATCAATGGTCACCTCTGTTCCTCGCATAGCGGCAATGTTTCGCATTCTTATGACAACACTGGTTACACTGGGCCATGTATTCTCTTCGCTTCAATCCCGGCCTAGACTACACCGAACAGGTTTTTCAGATTTTGAAACACTATCATCAAAAATGCCACAGTTTAGTAGTAAGTTTCAACCGTGAGGTACAACCATGACATTGGGTAATTTATTCGTCCACCCTTGAGCTGGAACTTTTCATTTGGATGGTAAAATCACATTCCGAAACCAGTTGTTAGGTGAACTAAGTTATTTGAATTTTTGATGTGGCCCGAACAAAGTAGCGCAACATCATCCGCATTCTTTAATTTATTGGGGGTTTTCTCCGGAAAGTAACTCAACTTATGAGGCAGTAGACAGTTTAACACCTTCTCTATAAAAATCCCGAATACGAATTAGAAAGAATGGATGATAGAGAACTACCCGGTCGGACATCACTTTTGGTGAGGAAAAGCCATCCGTAGACCCTTAGGCATCCACAGATGCAGGAGTGAAGAAGTGTATTAATGCTTTCGGGGCTACGAGGCAGAGCTCTGTTACACACAAGTCGGTATTGTCAGTAGTTTTGTTGAAGCGTGAAGCCAATATGACATTTATCATGATTTTAAACAGTGGCTTTGTGAGTGGATCACGACCTTTGTCGATGACTTCGCTTACTGTAGGCTTTTTGTGTCAGTCTTCTGAGTGCTGTGAAATAGAACACATCTATTTTCAATGCCCAAAGCCTCTTCCAATCCCTGGTCTTTATTTACTCATACTTGCGGTCATTTTTCGCGCTCTTGTATCTCTTCATACGGCGTCAAACCGTTGTTCTGGTGGGATGTTTTTCTCTCAGTTTGATCAGAGGGCGCTTAGGTATCCGTCGGCAATTCCTCCACGATTGGGTTTTCGGACAGAGAGCTTTAAAGGTTGCAATCATTTTGATCTAGAGATTTTCCTGGTCTTTCTGTTCGGACTGCGGCTGAGAGCAGAAGAGATAACTAGCTCCCACGCTTCTCTTATTGAGGGCTCTTGCAGACAATTAGGCTCGAGTTGAGGAGCAGATCTTTGCTTCAGTATCGGAAAATGAACGGTATAAGCTATGTCGTACGAAATCATGGTTGGAATCCGTGCAAGCGTTCCAAAGTGAACGACAGTCCTGAACACGGTCACCACTGATAGCTGATCGCCACTTGTTCTGAGTGCACGGTTGCCTGTGGTTCATCTATGCTAGGAATGAACACCTAATGGGTAGACTGACCGTACGCTCTGTCCATGGCTTTGTGATGAATCATTTCTTCGCTTGGGCAACATGCTAGTATCCAAACTCATGCATGTCCTTCGAGTTGCATGATAGCTGTATTTCGTAACGATGCCGCAGCTAAGCTTATTGATTTTCGGAAGCCACGGTAAAGACGGGGAGCTATGTGGTCAGGTGGATCGTCGTTATGCGTCAAATGGGGTTTCTGCAATTCCCGTAGAAAGTTTTAGGTCACGACTTTTACTAGCAAATCCTTTCTGGCATTCGAAGTATGGCACTGAAAGGATCAGAAAAGTCGGTAGGTTGGGTCTATCCCTTAGTTATGGAGCACTTCCTGGCTCGGGTGACGGTGCATTGTGTCAACCCTCGTGCTTCCTACGGGTTGCATAAAAGGATGCCGATGTTTTGATCTTTCGTCTCCTCTATCGCTGTTCATACAGATTGAACTGAAGAAGCGGGCGGCATTGCAAACTTCTGCTTCTAAACTATAGTTCCCCCGAGCAGCTTGCAAAAACTTCTGTACTGTTCAGCTGCTGTTCTCAGCGAATTTGCTCATACAGCTCTTCGCCTCGTTTACTTCTTTCATTCGAGCCAGAAACTGATCCTTCTTCATTGTTTACAGAGTTCCATCTTGTCCCTTCTTCATTCAGAATGGAATACGAGTCTACCATTGCTCCGAATTCTGTTGCCGGTCAAGATACGGAGGATGAAGAAGAGGCTGGTAAGTGTGGTTCCCAATCGGTGCACGGTGATGTTTTAGATGGCTTTCAGATGGATCTTCTAATCGTAGTCAGCTCGGTGCTTGTTACTGAAATATTCAATAGGTGTATTTCACTACCTTCAGTGTGTTCTACTGATAGGACTACCACCGCTACTTTCTCTGGGTTCAGGCGATCGCATTTGACGTGACCCCTCTGGACGTGGTTCGTTAACCAGGTGGACTGTGGCATTGTTTCGCTTCTTGCCTTGTTACAAGCCACAGCAACCTCTCACGGACCACGAGGAGAATCTCTTGTGGATAAAGATGACATGACATTAACACTTTGGGATCTTTCACCCTCAGGTTTTTCACTGTTCCCGTCGTGCAATCCACACAAACGCGCAAAATCCCGAATTGCCATACAAATCTGCTTTGGTGTTCGGGTAAATGAAGGCATTCGACAAATGTCAAATTAACGTTAACAATCGCTGTTGAAATCAGCAGCTTTCATACCTCGCAACAAAACTGATATTTGACGGAAAATCGATCTGATCTATCACACTTCATAGTTCCAGTTCGCCTTAGGCGCATGTGAAAGAATGATACGACACAAGTATTTATTTGGAACCACCCTCTGTTGCTTACCGGTGCATACAAAAGTTCAAGGTATTCACTAATCCTGGTGCCCTCATCCGTTGAATTCTTCTCTATTCGCATACCACGTTTTGTTTTCTGTCGGTTGATAAATCGAAAAAGCTGGTAGGCATTTCACCTTTGTGACTTCCCGGGGGAAACCATAAGCAATACATTCCTGTCGCACATGTGCACTGATTGATCAACTACCCTTTGTCGATTTTTCCTAGTCAGCACGTATTACTATGCCGTTTACATACCCGTATTTCGGCCATATGTGTATATCTGTTGAATTAGGTTAACTTTATCAGTCTACGGTCCCATTTCACTTGCCCAACGGCTTCTCCGTTCCTTTCATTTCAGTTCGTAATGCAGAGCCAACTGAATGCGTTGAAACTTACGGTTCGTTGATTTGTGCGATTGTTGTATGTGCACCGCTCACCCTCGTTTTCCTGCTTATAAGCCTGCTTATCCGAATGCTTGCTTGTATGTTGCGGTTTCTCGTCATCGCTGTTCTGCGTGCTCCCGTTCACATCTCAATGTTGTTGCTGCCGGTCACAGAGTCGCCTCATTTGGCAGGACGTGAAACGTTACATTGACGCCCGCTTAGCGTCGTGTTTTCCTGCACTACCGGTAAAATGGCCCTTTCGTTTCTCTGTTAATTAGCGCTTGTCGCCAAGATTATGTAAATTGCGTTGTTGAGCTCGAAAGCAGCCATTAAACATGAGGGACTGAATGGTCACTGTAAGCCCTGACTTGGATCACGCAGAATATTCAGCACTTCCTTACAGAAGGGAACACATGGAATCGTGTAACTTTGAAGCATGCTAGTCAGGTATTCTTTTCGTTTTTAGATACGGTAGCTCGCAATAAACTCGCTATGTCATCACTATTTCTCTCGCAGTTTTATGTGTATATATTTGGTGTCCACACGTGTGGATATCTGATCGGGAGATTTTTATACAACCACGGATTGTTGACTCAAATCTGCGTATTTGTCTGAGAGCGTTTTCATCAACTTCTCAGACTACACGCAACAAACCATGGGTCTGCATTCCACCAGCCTTCATAGCTTCCTCCGGTTATTCCTATTGGTAATCCCTTTTCATCCATGAATCTGGCCGCTCCAATTACCAGCATTATTCTGTTCTTTGTCGGCCGTATAGAGGAGTGCGATATTTCTAAGCACGTGGCAATGGGCAGTAATCCTAGCCACTTTCATTTCTAATTCTCGTCCTTTCCCCATTCCATCTTATGCGGAAACCAGGTTTACATCGTCTGTGTCCAGGTTGCTCCCTTTTCACACAGTAGAGTCTCCGTAAAGCGAGTATATACCATCGAAATTTGTTCGCAATGACAAAATCCGCAGAATTTTCGCAAATTGGGTGACTTGCCCTAGTGGATTAATATACCTATTTTTCAGTGGGACAAATGCTTCGACACAACCGTTGGGTGAAACCGCCAGTTTTGCACCCTTTTCGAATTTGCAAGCTACCTTTCGTTATGATACATAGTTTGAGTTCTCACGGGAACTGTTCTGCGGTTTGTAGGAGGGGAAGCTGCATCAGTTGCCTGTGGGAACCCGTCAAAGCTGTTCGCTTAGATGTCGCTATTGATGATAACTCCAGATGATAAGGTTGACCAGCCCATAGACACCTATCGATTCAACGGAACGCAGCACCTGACCAGCTGCCTTAGCTCACGTGTTGGTGATATGCGACATCGCTCACCCTTCACGTGCTCGCTGTTTAGTCGATTTTTGTCACGACTTATTGTTTTCGTTCAGGCACGCACGTCCATTTTGAACAAGGAGCCAAGAAGGGTTCCTACTAAGTGCAGGCCAACTACTTTTCCGTATAGGTATCTGACAGCTACATGTTGGTCATTGTGGTATGGTGGAAAGTTGATACCACTTCTCACAGACAATGTCAGTTCAGTAAATTCTATTCGATAGTCTGACGGTTGTGTAGGTTACTCGGTTGAGTACTTGTCTCCATCCTGCTGACTTGCCATGGCTGATAGTTAACCCCCCCCCCCCCAAAAAAAAAAAATGTCCCACATTTTGCAACCTTAAAGTAGGTCTTTGCCAGCTCTTGTGTATGCTTCTTCTTGATCCCCAGTATTTGTCCTTGTTGAGAATGTTTGTTGATCTCGAGTTCTTTCTTTGTTTTGGCGTGGCACCCTCACATGGCGTGGGCTCATTTTTCCGTGCACTCCTACTACAGACAAACTACGGTGTCAGTTTTCACTGTCTCTCTGTTCAGTTTATTTATTAGCCCTTATATTGGTTTCAGCTGCAAGATTTGGTTGTTTTTAATTCCTCACCGTTGTGTGTTGTCTGTCACTGTTTCTACCACACACTCACTTTACATGTCATCAGGCTCGAGATGGCTCGGTGGTTAAGACGCGAACTTAATGACCGGAAGGTTCATGGTTCGAACCCGACCTATGCATCTCGACTGCTCCTGTCTAGACTTGGGCAACCTGAAAATATCTCGGCCCTCGTGCTTCCCTCACTTGGCTTTGCAGCTAGGAACCGAAAGGGTGCTACAGCTGAACTACATTTGCATGTCCTCGCTCTCATTTTATACAAACCAATTGATAAAAAATTGATAAAACATCGTCTTCCTGCCGCAGCGCATATTCTCCGATGACTGATAGAAGCCTATTTCATTACACAGTTAAATCTCATTTTCCTTCCATACTTTTGTGTTTTTTGCCCAGGTCCATTAACACTGATCAATAATGACCAACAGGTCACGTCTGCAATCATTACAGGCGCGCTTATTAGTTCAATCTCTCAAGGGCATCCGTTGTTTATTTTACCGTACAATTCACAAGTACACAATAGGTCTGATAAGCTGCGCTGCGGTTTCATATCGATGTAGCTTGGCGTTGCACATCTGTGCATTTTGTGCCTGCAGGGCGGTCTATCGGTGATATTAGTACGAAACCTTTGAGCTTCGGTGTCTCGAGGGGTCGATGACGATGAAGCAGTATGGTTTTTCGATGTGTTTCTGTTCTAGTATAAATTATGTGTGAGCATAGATTTGATTCCCTTTTCAGTGTTCACTGCTCTCAGACTCGTTGGCGTAAATCACGTGAACCGTACCTAACATGCTTCTACTTATGAGCAATCAGCAATTCGGTCAGTGATAAGTACCCCTTTAAGTTATTTCGGGCTCTGTCCGTGGGGTCCTTCCAGGCGCTTTTTAACACCGGCACTTCATGGAATGTATTTGCTCTCAACAGCTATAAAGTATATACAGGCCAGGTTTAACTTGACGGAACACGCTACACATAAGGTTTCTGAAAACTCCCCGTTTCGTCCTTCTTTGGGCTCATCGGCTGGACACGGTCCCCGAGTTCCCGTCAACCTTATTTCCCGCCTGAACACCAAATTGTACACAGTTGACGAAATACACTCATTAACACCAACTTAATTTGCAAATATTCATGTCTAACTTAATGTCGATCAGAAAAGCCAGTTGCTTCAAGGTGTACTTGTCTTTCTTTGAGTAGAAACTTGGCTTGTCATTACTCGCATAATACCGAGGTTATCAGCATAAACCTTGACTCAGTGTACAACGCGAGCGATCCTGTTTAATTCTGGGATTCCTGACTGATTTCCTCCAGTCCAGTTCACAAGTCAACGCCTAAGGTTCACTTGATGGCCCACTTGGGTTGGTGCCCCCCACATTCAAATAATCACCTCTGGGTAGTGCCTGAATAGACTGATTCATTTCGCTAACAGATGCTGTCGACGGTTAGTTGTGAAGCTTCGTTTGTTGTATTCAGTATTTCCGTCCATTTTAGAATCGTTGTTGCACAGGTGATGTTTAGATGCAATTCTTTCATCCTAATAGTATTCATCGTATGTGTGACCTACAAATCTTGGTTGACTAAACACGTTATGGTTCGCTTCTTTCTAGGAGCCCACAGCCGGTGTGAAATATCTTAAAGGCTCCTTTGTTGATTGTTGTGCCTCTCTTTCTTCTAGATTTAGGTGTCAACAGTGAGATCGGTTAAGCTGCGAAATTCCAGATTCAGGAAGTATACCGAAATGTGTTGCAAGGCCGTTTTTGTTTGACATCTCAGTACGAGCTGATTTCCTTTTACCATGTTTTTGTTTCTCTATCTAGGTATAATGCGGGAAGTCGAAAAACTAATTGCTGAAAATTCAGAGCTAAGTGCAACCAAGTAAGTAGCAAAAATCGGTACGTTTGCTTTCTGGTTGTTCAGAGGTGTTTACCTTGGTTAATATTGTGTTTCCTGTTCAATCCATCCGTCTGCTGCAGACGACAGTTCTAGCTTCACTTGACCATTTGGCCAGAGTATAACTTTATAAATAGGTATAACACCACATATTTCTGGGGGTCTTGTTTACTTAACTTTCTTTGTCGTGATCAGTTCCCACCAGTCGAAGAATCGGCTTCAGAAATGTCTCGTACCATAGTGACCGTCAACTTTCGCCAGTTTTCTTATCTACACAAATGGTGACGGGTTCTTGTTACCCGTAATAAATCTCGTGAACGGGTGGAAGCTCAGTTAGATGTCGTCTGAGTTAGCTATATTCCAATCTCCCTTGAGGTCATACTGCCATCATCAGTGTGGTTGTGAGAACCGTTGGTCTCTTATAGAACTCAAGGCTCTGTGTGGACAGGATGTATCCAAATCGTTAGCTCTGTTTTGTTAAAAGTGATCATTTCGCGAAGGCTTTTTTACTCGTGAAATTTGTCGATAATCAAAATCCTAGAATGTTCTGTCCGTAAAATCGGCGTTTCTCAATTGTGCTTGAAGTATGGGCAAGTTGCTGCCCCTGAAGCTCGGATTCGTATTCCCCTGCGTATCTTCATAAAATGTGTGGAGGGATCCATAGACTGACAGTGTTAAGTTGCAAGTTTTTCGCCTTGCGTACGAATTGGCTGTATCGCAAAATACGCTGAGTCTCTCCAGATGACCGACATCCTAGCCTTGTGAGCATGATCAGGAAACAGTAAATCCGAGTTGACTGCTGTTTCACCGAACACCTAGTTCGTATGCGATGAAAATTGGCCTCGGTTGTCGCCGCACTGTATTAAAACAGCCATCCACTCACAGACAAGATGCCCGTACTTTAGCTGCCGGGGACATATCTGTAGCATATCTGGAGGCAGTCCCGTGGAACCGTGTGAACGACTAATGATGCCGACGTGATCTACCTGAGTCCCAGGTTCAAAAACTAGTAGCTGTTACCGCTCCTGGCTGCGTTGTACCCAAGGAAACCTAATAGATCACCCGTGCTGGTTTGGGAGGCCCACGTGCGCATTTATACCTCGACCAGTACAACGGTATGTGGAAAAGATGCCCGTTGTAGCTTTTGTTGAAGGGTACCAAAGTCGTCCTTGAACGAACCACACTACATCAATCGGTACTTACAATATAGCAAGAAAAACATCTTTTTTATGCACCGCTAAACAACCGGGACGTATGACGGCGTAGTCTACTGTTCACTGAAATCCATGTAGCCAGCGTGGCCCGGCCCTTCGGTTCGCGTGTTCCCCATGTTTGCTAGACCCAATGCTGAAGCTACTGCGTCCCTCGAAGAACTTTGATGGCTGGGGTTTCGAGAATAGAACACTGGAATCGTACAAACGAATTTCTGCGGCGCAACTAACATCGATGATTGTGCCAACTAGGGTACGGTTCTCCGTCTCTTTTCCAGTTCGGCTAAGCGTATGAACATTGGAGCAAGAAAGATCATGTGGGCAACGGGGACGAAGCAAGGCCGTTTTTTCGTGTGGTTGAAAACGTTGCAGATATTGGACTCAGACACTATTGTCCACTAAAGTAAATATTTTGAATATTTGAGGAATGAAATTGTGTGCTGTTTATGGGGCTATCAAGGTTGATGAGCGACTATTTTCTTGGTTGTATTGTCATATATGTAATGTGCAGGATGTTTCTCAGATACCAGCACCGAAGAATGGCATCGAACTGGGTGACTGATCGGCGACCCGACTCAAGTTTTACCAGCTCTCCTATCCGGGCAACTATTGATCTTTCAAGCCGGTTTAAGCGTCAGACACCCGCCGTCGTCCTTCACTTTAGTGAAGATACCGCTTCTAAAAGGCAAAGCGCACGACATCCTTAGCAGAGATAGTGTGAATAACTGGTCTGTTTGAAGCATTTCGAAAAAAGTGGTGATTGCCAGCCCACAATGATATCCCAGCACTCGTAATGAAGCATTTAGAAGACTGCACGATCTTTTTCGACTAGTGCTGACGCAGTGGATAAGTGTGTCATCCTAATTTGGGCACTCAGGGGCCAGCGGCTTAGGCTTTCTACAGTGTACGTCCAAGTATATGGACAGTGTAGCGCCATGATCCTCTGATCGTGGCAACGTTGTCCCGGCTTTGTCTTTATGTTCTTTGATCAGTTTTTTCCTGTTTTACCACTAGTTACCTGATGCACGATTACTGGATGTCTTGAAGACGATGTTTTTCTTGTGTCGTATTGTTTCTTCCCCATATTCCCTACTTTTCTTCATTAAAACCACAGGAACGCCCTGAACGTTGTGAAAAATGACCTAATCTGCAAACTTGATACTGTTTCTGGGTGAGTGGATTTAATGTTTCCTGTCTTATGTAAAGCTTGGCTAATAGTGTCTTGCACTCTACTACGCTCCTCACCTAACAGGGTTCTAATTAGAAAGTTGTAACCGATTCATACCTCATTGCCACCCGTAATATAACTTTAGGAGCAGGAAAGCCAATCGCGTCGCTGTTACGCAAGGCTCACCTTTTGGTTCTCGCCCTGTAAAGCAAACCACTAGAAAGTTCATGTTTTCTTTCCGTGCATGGCACACACAAGACACTCGCATCAGAGTAGAGAAGCTAGTGGGTTCAAAAACCAAAACATGGCGGTACAATCACTCCATCGATGTTCATTATCTCACTGTATCTGGATAGCGTCGGTTATGAATTAGGATTGTTTATTAGGCGGCTATCCTAGCCAGAACAAAACAAGAAAGCCAGTGCTCGCTGGATCAAGCAATGAGGTGAGGCCAAAAAACAGATCGTTCAACTGCTAGGTCGATGTCTTACTCATTTGTTTTCACAACAGCAACGAGTGCACCTCTATGTCGATGGAAAGCGTGTACCGGTGCTCGATAAAGCGGAGACATTGAGCGTGTACGCTCAACCTCAGTTGAATTGTCCGAGTAGCATGATTAGCGGTGGCAGTGTAGACTGGATGCGTACTGTGCTTTGTCATCAATGAGGCAGTCCCACTAACTCTCAATGTACTGATGGATAGCCACACGTCGATGGGAACACTTGGACAAGTTGTTTAATCAAGCCCATCCACTTGTTCCTGAGACATAAACTTGTATAGTCAAAGAATTTTGTGTAGATGTGAGGGCACGATTGTTTGTGAGCGGGGTGACCAAAGACGAGTATAGGACAATCGTTATCGAGTTTTCATGGTCGTGGGCCATTAGAACGTCAGCGTATAGCCTAGTGCGATGCGAGTGTACCGATTCTTGCGTTACAATCGACCTTTGATTTTGACGTCAGTGCGTGGAATTAGATTGGGGGCAGAAATCACTATGAATATTCAGATGGCGATGGAGTAAGGAGACGGTTCATGTTTGATGGTACCATTTTGAACACTGTTGTCAACCTCATTACGCGGATACAAGTAATGAATAAGCGAACGCAAACATTCTTGCCGGAAGGCAAAAAAATTACAACCAGGTCACTTGGACCAGAGTAGAAACAACATCTGACCAGATATTTTTGTAAACATTGGCCTGGCCTTAATCGGGTACTGATGAAAACTTCATTATAGGTCAACAAATGGGGTCTCGTAGTTGTAACGACTTTAAAGTTTTAATAAATGCCAACCTGCTGGTCATATTTGATAAGGTGTTTGGCGATAGGAGAGGCGGTTATTGGATTGCTTTGCACAGTTCAATGTGTACCCATGAACGTATTCTGTGACGCGCGCCCCAGGTTTCATCCCAGTTCTCCCTGTACAGTTGTTGTCAATTGTACAGAGCCTAAGGAAGAAGTGATGTTGGCTCTTGAACACATGTGCTACAGTATAACGATCAACACAACAAAGAACCCAATTGCGGGCGGAATGCACGCGTAGTAGAAGCGATCAATAATAAGTCAAAGTGATTATTCTCCTCTTGAAGTTATTTTCTCGGTCAAAATCGAAACAATATAGATAAAAATCAAGATGATCTAACTGGATTACTGCTGAGATGGTTACAACTCCGAGCATAATTCGACTCAAGCTGGCAGGCCCAGCACGCGGCCTGCAAGGAAGCAACACTAGCGACGCAGAATCTGAGCTACATGAAAAGATTTACTGCAATGATGTGACATCTTTTTCCATCACTGGTTGACAGTTTGTAGTCATTCGTAGACCATCGGATCGGTGGTCTACCGAGTGAAAGCATGGGTCCCCCTTCTTTCCCACACGTCGTTTCCACAAGAACATTATTCGTTGAACTTCCTCGGTTAAAGGGTACTTGAGTTGCATGTTACGAATCAGAGTGAAAACGCTTGCCGAAAAGAAAGAAAATACCTACAAAAATACCCATAGCCCTAAAAGAAACGGTCAGCAGGTAGGTGTTCACATCTCAGATCAATGTTCAAATATGCACGAAGACATCAGTGTCATCAGCGCTCAATACGACCCTAGTAAACATCGATACAGACGCTGGCTGGATAGCGCGGTTTGTTGGTGATAATATGCCATCCACTTGGACTGTTTACATATCGTGTCTTTTAAGGCTTCCAACCAGGAAGGTGAAAAGACTGCGTTGCACTGCGCTTAGCCGTATTCGTTTCCGCTTCTCATTGCTGTGGCAAACCACGTCAGGTAGACCGGACCAACCATTAATATTCAGATCCTGGGGCTGCTATTCTCTGTGATCCCTTTTACCCCTCCCCCAATCGGGGACCTCTTTCTCTTGAGAACCACTGTTCTGGGATGATTCGAACTCGCGATCATCGGGTCATTCGGTCACCAACAGCTGATTGACAGTGTGATTAGCTTACACTCAGCATATAGCGCTAGTGTCCTTTTGATGGCACAATTCGTATGATGTGATCCGGTGTTCGCCGGCTCATTCAGTGATTACTTCTCAAAGTTGAAAGGCTCATGTGACTCGTGGGATATTTTCCTTTCTGAAGAGATTACTCGTTGTTTGTAGGTTGTTCACTAGAACTGTTTTCCGCATGAGCAGTCGTATGCTTAGCTCATATATCTCTGGGGCACTTGTATGGTTTGCATACTCCTCTCCACCTAGCGAAAAAATGATGCTAGCGAAAGAAGTGGAATATCTGCGTTTGAGTCGCGATCAGACCAAAGCTGAAGCAAATCGTTTGGCGCGGCAGATCAACACGTATCAGAAGCAACTCAGTCACTTACACACTCGTCTAAAACAGTATGAAGACGTGGAAGATCTGCTGCCTTTGGAAGTTGTCAGTGACCTGATGACATCTCAATCAAATCTACAGCATGCAGCGTCCTGTCTAACTCTGACAACTCCGAAAAGCGAAAATCAAAGCCTGATTTCACCCCTGGCACGGCAAGCTGCAGCTTTGCCAGGTTCATTGGACTGCGTCGTGTTCAATCGCGTATCTGTCGGGGTGCGTCCGGACGATGTCAAAGGTAATCAGAAACCTGAAGGATTTCGGATGGACTATACGGGCGGATCCCTTGCTTCCATACAAGAGGTAAGTTGCCATTTCGTTGACAGTCACCAATCCCCCAAAAGTAAACCATCACATCCTACCTGGTAGTAGGATGGCCGCCATTTAGGATATTCGCTTGCCAAATCACGATTGACCAGGAGTCTCCTTCTCACTGCGCGAGAACTTTGTCGCTAACCCAACCATTCACTGATGACCTCTCCTAATATGGGAGAGGAGCTCCTCCGTGCACTCTCCTAAGAATAGTCTCTTTTGAAAGATTACCCCAGATTGTGTTTGTGGATGTACTCATCTGCATCCACCGCCTTCCCTCGTATTGGTTATTCGTTGCTCTTTCGCACTCGTCATTGGTTGCTTGTGGGCTTCTACAGAATAGGTTCCCATCATATCTGTTGTTACCCCTCTGCCACCATGGGAATTCTTCGCATCAGCACCACCGTCATGGACAGCGAAACTAGTGTAAGGGACATTGGTGCTCAACTACCTTACAACCATGCCTATTTGTCTGAATAACGCCATGTAATGAACAGAAGAACAAATGGGATGAAGTAAAGGGTTTTGGTGCTAGAGTATCACAGACCCTCGGGTTGCCCACACCTCCAACCATCCAACTAGATAGGTCGGATAAAGACTTCTAAAGTTATGACGTATGGAGTACGAGCTTCCGAGTACTCCGGTTACAATCGTTTCAAATTAGCAACCAAACTACACTCAGTTGACGCTGGAATAGTCAGTCTTTTCACGTGGTACTACCATAGGCCACGGAAACGTGGTGTTATTAGTAGTGGGGATATCTTTATAATTCATTCCGTGGCTCCGAAATGCCAAGGAGCACTCCAGCTTGGGAATCATCAGCACTCTACTCCCCACTAACCCCTCCTTCGGTTTGAATCGGCAACCTTCCAAATAAGAGCCGAACTTTCTACTGTCTAGCTGCGGGTACCCGTTCATTATTGTGGTTTGATTGTAAAAAACGGCTTACCGCCTATTTGAATGGAATTCAGAGAGGGTAACTGTGCTTTCTACAAACTGTCACTTTGTAGCTTTTAAATGAACTGTCCGCTAGTTAACCTGGAATGTTGCATGGTTTCGTTCAGCAATATCACTTCTCCGGTTACTGATTTCACACACATCTGCTATACTTAGAAGTGAAAAACCTTGCAGCTAGACTTCATCTGTTTGAATAGAAACGATCGTTTCTGCTGTATAGAATGTGAACAAGATATACACCTGGAGGATGCTTCTAACTTCATGGCTCCTGGACGTTTTCGTCATCTGACGGAGCACACAATAAGCGAAAGAGCGTCGGAAAAGATGGCCTAGGGGCTTTGAGAGGTCCCATTCCAGCACGGTGAATACAATCAGGTAAGCCACCGTATTACCGAGAAAAGTGCTCCCAGGAGCAAAACAACATATATGCTACTGTCTAACAGTTGTGAACTGTCCATGAAATGATGAAGTTAAGTTATAATGGGATCGTTTGTAACCAGACATGTATTTTCTGTTTGGGCTGCAGAAAATCCACTTGAATTTGAGCTAGCTCGTCGGCTTTTACGGTGACTGAAGACTGCCTGTGTAACAAACAAAAACTGGGTATTTGGTGATTATGTCAGTGTGGCATATTTGCCCACTAGCTGCTCAACTGTGACGTTGAATAGCTTTTATGCAGTGTGACCAGGATGGCTGTCGTCCAAAACTTTGGGTTCCGAAAAGCGATTGCAGTGCTTCTACGACAAACAAGGCCGAAATCGCGCTATCCCGTGGGTGGCATGAGCTTTCAGCCGTACCAGTTGTGTCTATGGTTGAAACCACCTGATTTAAAAGGAGCATGCGTTATGGAGTTTTCCTTTGGATTTTATGGAATGAGAACTGGATATCGTCGCCGCGGAGAGCGAGTAACAGGAAAACGATCGAGTGTCGCCGTCATCAACTGCCTTGTCATTGAATTCTACGAGATTTTTATTTGACTCTTGTAAGTACGAGGACGTCCGGGGACAAACAGTCAAAAGTGCGGAACCCAGCATACGTGCGCTGTCACTTGGCTGGTTGTAATTTCTAGTATAGGTCACTCTTCACTTTCCATTTTCCCGAAATAATTTAGTCCATCGGTGATTTCTACGCGGCTTGCCCGGTCGATGATCACACAGACTCTAACAGGGCTTTCTGTTCATAATTCAAAGCTCATGTTCTCTAAATGTTGCACAATTTCATCAGCATCTTCTAATGGATTTGTGCTTACTATGTGTCATAACCGTGAAGAAAGCCGCACTTTTCAGAAAGAATCCATATAGTGCTGATCGGGACTGAGAATGAAGGGACGTCTAATGGGGTTCATTTCAATTTTTCAACCACAGAACGTACATAAAGTACGGTGTATCATGAAACAAATTAATGCTGATCGTTCTTTGATGCACGAATAACCCCCCCATAATATGGGTCTCATGATCTTTGGAATTTAAACTTAAGTGTGCCTTGGTACCAGTTGTTAGCATCCTCCTTGAATATGCAAGGCTATGTTGTTGAGAATGGGGTAGCATGTGCACGAGAAATACTGTTCAATCCGATTGAACAGGCTACTTTCTTGGAGGCACCTCCCAATGCCCAAACATGTTTCGAAATGAATCTTTCCGCTTTGTTCTAAGCACTCACTTAGGGACACCATTGTGTATAGTTCCAAAGAGACCTGTGCGAGTCTCAAAAAAGTGCGCTTAGACCGATTGGTGTACATTGGAAAGCGAGTTGGACCTTTCCCCAGGGATATGAACGTATACTCATCTTACTACTTAGAGAATGCCTTGTGTGATTTCATTAAACCGAACAGCCTGTACTTTTAAATTACGGGGTTTGAAGCTTAACAAACTGTTCACTATATGTTTCGATCTATCGCCCTGATGCAGGTGATATCGTTTCATGCAACTTAGTTAAACTTGTCAATCTTAGGTTATGCGGAAGGAGATAACATTCACAGTACACCTTCCCTGAGATCCTGATTGAAAATCCACAAGCCTTCAGAGTACTAAAGAGTTTATCCAAAGTCACCCTATCAGATTTTTTCAATATTCCCGTTTTTACGTTAGTTACTTCCTCCACCGCTTTCATATTTCCCTGATTCGCACTTACTGGAAGTATTGACAAGAAAACATCCGTCTACATGGCAGCGCAGCGGCTGCGGAGTGAGCTTAGAAGGCTCCGTGGTACGAGTCTAGCCCTGGGTTTATGCCCAAGCCACTTACCAAGTGGCTTATATATATATATATTCCAGTCCCGGGATTTACTACAATCGAATTCAGGTCAGTGCTGTACGAGGATAACTTTCACATTTTGTAGCGTTTCTTTCCTCTGTGTTTGAAAAAGTAACACACAACTGATCCGTTCTCTTACTGCACAGTAAATGCTACTAGTTACATATAACACCGTCTTCAATAGTCTGAATCTGCACTTGGGACGATTGATAAGCGTATACCAATTAATTACAGCTGATCAGCTTCTTCTTCAACCTTTCAGTGTATGCAGAATGCCAAATTGGGTGAGGCTTGTTTCACCAAACGGGAGATGGCTCGGGTTATTGCCGAACGGAACCAATATAAGGAGAGTTTGCTTGAACTACAAGATGCTATCCGTTGTATGGAACAAATGCGTGCTGACCGCGAGGCTGGATTGAATGCTCCAAGAGCTTCCCGCTCATCAACCGACTATTTTCCCGGTCGGTCTACACGAAGAGTGGGGTTTGCACGTCAGTTAATTTCTGCTCTTCAGTCTGCCGCAGATGAATTTGCTTCTGGACTATATGGTATATTCTCCGAATTGGAACCGATGTTTTCCCCCACTCTTGCACCTGAGGTTCAGGATGTCGGCTTCGCTCATCCAAACTCCTGGCATGGGGACGGTGAATCTGCGACTCCTCACCCAGAGAACTCTGACGAATTGCGGCGCATGTGAGTGAAGTAGTCTTCACTGTTTCCCAGTGATTTCACAGTATTTGTTCATCACATCCAGTTCTGCCAACGTGCTCCAATTAGGTTTGATACATTAGTTCTCTCTCTTGTCTCGACCTCACAACCCAGCGAGGTATGATAAACCAACGACCTCGGGCTAGCTAATGTTTCCTGGAGACTTGTAGACACAGTTGAATATCTTTAGCCAGTACTAGGCAAGAAGGAGGAACAGGAAGGGTTTCGACTGGATTCCAATGAGGCACTGTTTCCGTGATGAGCGCTGTTCATCATCGTCGATAGCGCAACATCGGTGTTCAACACTGATCTTCGCTGCAGTACAATCATAATTTAATTGAAAGTCTTATTGCGAAAAAAAAACGAAATTAGATGGGCAAGGGACTTAGTGCTAGCCTACCACCATCGATCCGAAGTACTTGCACCTCACACTCGCTCGGTCAATCTGGATAGAAAATGACATCAAAGAACGCTATTGACATCAGTTAACAGCTATATCTTGCAGTGCCACCAACCGTGCACAGAGAGTACCACACACAGCCAATTCTGGAGGCCGAGCCACACAGACAGTACCCAGACTTTTCACCCTCAGTTGACGATGGTGCAGATCAGTAACTGACTGCCGCTCGTCTTTGAGCACTTGTGTGGATTATGTGGATTATGATCATGCACTCGTTCAGAGTCGCTTCTCCGCTTTCCAGAGCCACGTAAGGGGTGGACAACTCGCTTAGCAGCTGAGCCTGGCAAATCCCGAAGTTAAGCGAATTTGTCAGAACCGTCTTCTGGACTCTCTTCCAACTGCTATACTGTCAGATGCCTATTCGTGCTGGAGGGAGATCACCACATTCTTGCACAATACTGGAAGTCCCGACTGTGGCACGCGATTTGAAAATTAGCGTGTGCGCTGACCTTGTAACCTTGTGGACAAGGAAAGCTAAGGAAATGGAAGGGACGGATAAAACGGGGAACGTTGGGGATTATTTTGTTTGGACCGTTCGACCGGTCGTAGGAAACCGCTGGTCAGCGAAACCATCAAATATCAAACTGGTGAGACGATCTTCAATAGAGGAGGACGTGTTGATCGCTGGCCTGAGTAATTTGAAGAACCACTCTCGTGGCCATCTGTTACTACTCAGTCATGTTGTCAAACTGCACTAGAAACCTTGACAGTGAACCTGAAACCCTCTATGGCCTCCGAGGTTTTTGACTGCATATTTTTCTCAAAGTGTCACCAAGCTCCTGGTCCGGATGACCTCTCACCTTTATTGTTCAAGGGGGGGGGGTGAAGTCTTCAGTCAGTGGGTGTATGATCTATTTGCCTGCATCTGGGAAAGGAAGACTGCCCCAGACAACTGGGGAGAGTCGGTGGTAGTGCCCATTTTCAAAAAAAGACCCATAGTGAATGCGGTAACCATGGGGTTGAAACCAGGCTCTTGGTGTCACTTGTCCTTCGTTGCTGTATGATGGCTCGTGAAGCACTCAAGCGAGTGCATCAAGCGGGATTTCGTCCTGAGAGGCGCTGCGATGACTAGAGTTTTACCCTCCATCAGGTGTTAGAACAACGCTATGCGTATAAACAATCCACAGTTGTAGTTTTCCTGGATCTCAATGGCGAATTGGACTCTTCTGACCAGTCTGTTCTACTTGACATGTCTGCTTTGCAGGAAATACCCCGGATGTTTGTCAACATACTGAGTTCTTTGTATCAGGGCTCCGGGTGCGTGATAGTATGCGGGATCTCTTCAAAGGCTTTCGTACACTAATTTGTGTCCGACAATATGTTCACTTTCTCCATTCCTATTTACTTTTGTGCTCGATGAGATAATAAGACGAACGCTGAAACGTCTCAAAAACCCTGGTGTTCATATAGCTGCCGACGATAACCTTACCGAACTGGAACATGCTGATAACACCGTTCTCGTTTGGCCTTTTGCGCGTATCCCCTTGGATAGTTTACGTATTTTACGCAAGTAAAGTAACCCGGCTGATGACACCACGCGATGGCTGATGTGCCATGAGGTTATTTGTAAGTGTGGAATTCATGGTCCCACGTGGGCTGGGGTACTGCCAGGGCGCCCAGACCTAGGCAGGAGGATGACTAGAGTCGACAACCAAAGACCTTGCCTCAAGAGCTTAACCGCAAGGCAGTAGTGGTTGATGCATGAACGTCAGAGCAGCCTATATTTTTAAGGAGCAAGTAACCGCAAGTATTCCAATCCCCAACCTGCAAGACAAGAAAACTGTTTTGGTCAGACCTCTAGCCGCTGACCAAACTGATGTGAGGGGCTCTGTGAAGGTCACACGTACACCCCCCAGTACAGCTCATTGTGAGTCATAGAGGCACAAAAACCGCCACACCATGGTAAGGTTCAGTCTCTTACGGAAATATGCTGATACACTGAACTTCACTGATAACCATTGTTAGCGGTAAATTACAGGTCGTGTATGCGACGATCGCACCGATTACCAAGACTTTTTGTCCTCACCATCGCCCTCTTCTGACGACTTGATTGTTTTTGGCTATTTGTTTGTCTCATCGCGAACTATGTGCGAAAACCCACATTTTTTTGGCAGTGGACGACTAGACTAAAACCTCACGTGCTATGATGCAGGGTAATTTTTTCAGTGAAGTCCTCCCTACGTGACCGATCTCCCTGTTTCTGAATGTCCACATGCCAGTTGACGTGAGCTGTTAATGAGGCCCCTGTTGTGAATTATTTACAATTGGCCTCAGTTGTTCTGATTGTAGTGATCAGATCCCACAATATTGCATAACCTTGAAACCTACTAGTATTCAATGTCGCGACCATAGGTGCCACCATAGGTTTGAAGCTATCAGACGTCAGGCTTTGGAACACAGGGTCTGATCCTATCTAACCATCAAGTTTTCGCTCAACTAATGTGTTTGAGGCGCGCTTGATCAACTTATCAAAATGTCGCTTGCTCTATCCTGTAGCGATCATGGTTGGTTGCAGTCAGCCCAGTAGCCGCCAGTTCTCTGTACTCAGTTTTAATTTTACGGTATAGCCATCTACTAATCAATATCTGTTTGATTTGGTTTTTTACAGGTTTGGTCGTTTGATTGGTCACGCTGCCGGTCAGAGTACAGAGGCTGTATTCGGCACAGGGAATGATTTTGCAGCTGCGGTAACCTCCCAGACAATTTCTGACGCCATTCCCCACCTTTTAGAGAGACGGAATGTGGGTTTATACAGCCCCGAGCCCGCTCAGCGAACAGTCGAATCATTAACTTCTTTTAACCCTACACCATCAGCTAGTTCACCGCCAACAGATGAAACACCGAAACCGCCTGTAATTGCACGCTCCGATAGCGTTTGATCGCTTTCTCATCGTAATCCAATTAGTATTCTGTCTTCTCCATATGCAGGCTGTGATATGCGCGGTCTTTTTTAAGCGCCTTTGTTCCACCCCTTCATCTTGACTTTCTTGAGTTCCTATTTTCAACCTGCTTGCTGGTGGTCATGGCATTTTACTACCTCTTTTTACATTTATTATCTCTAGCAACAGGTACTAATCAGTGTTCATTTTTTTATACGCATCTCCAAATATCCTCTCCATGTCTTTCGTTACCATACTGTGCCTAGTTTGACTTTGAATATTTGTTATCGCAGCGTGTATCACATTCATATACTTTATTCTGCTACTCCGCATCACAGTGGATTTGTCTTCTTTTACTCTATGGGTTACTGGACTGTTTGAGAACATAAGTTATGAGGAAAACTTGCCGCCAAGTCTCTATTCTATGCACTTTGGTCGTACTGTTCCGTCGTAAATTATACTAGCTGTTTCTGTATTCATTTGACGTCAACTGAATACTAAATTGTTGATATTCCTTCGGTGCATAGCTGTCATGCGACGTGGACTGGGGTATTGTCAGTTTGCCCAAATCTAGACAGGAGCAATCGAAAGGTATGGGATTCAGTTCGGATCTCCCGGTCAGTGGCTTTGCGCTATAACGACTGAACTACCTCAAATGAGGAACGGTGCTTTACTTTCTTGTAGTTTATGGACTTTTGTTCACACCAGTGCCCACTGGACATACAACGGTGTCGTTTTATTTGTATTCCCCCAGATCAATAAGGATGTGAGGCTTTATTGCCATTCTTCTTCTGAACTGAACTAAAGTGCCCACACATATGATGCTGATTAAGAAATAAAACGACAATGTGAACGTTATTCACATCAGTTTCCCCGCTATGTGTAATCGACTATAGGAGGAGTTACCCTAACCCTATTACGCAGAGCGCACCCATAATTATCTGACACATAGTGCTTCACCCATACCTTGGTTTACGTTACTCTGAATTTGCTTAAAAATACCTCTCCTCTCTGCAGAATACGCAGCACCTGACTGAATTGAATGCATTCTCGCAGTTAGTAGCTGACGCATCAACGATGTCGTTTTTCAATAATGTGGATTTAGCGGTGCCAACTTTTACGTCATGCGTCCTTCGACTTCAGTGGATATAAATTTGTCTGCATTGCAAGCGCGGCAAGCGTTGTCAATCAAGCCAGAAGTAGTTTTAACATATCAAACGGAAGATACTTTTAACGCTACCGGAGGCAATGCAAAAATTACCTATGTGTTCCATTGTTCTTCATGCGGTGTGATGGACAACGGGTTAGTCCTACGCGACTCAGCGCGTGAGCCAGCCCGAACTCAATGACCGCCCACATTCACTTTTACTCTAGTTACTGTTTCAAATGGACCGAAAATGCTTTTGCCAGGACAATTTTTATCACATGTATCAGTCGCTCTAGAACGTTTGGAACACAATCAAACGGTCAGTAACGCGTGCACGAACTTGGATAACAGAAAACGGAAGGGCACGAGCTTATTCACTCGCTGTTGAGTCATATTCCGACTGATCTTCCCGAGCTTCAGCATCCTCTTTGATTGGCTTGTAGAATTTGAAAAAAACAACCAAGTCCAGCATAGCAAAGCTCAGGGAAAGCAAATTAAACACGATAAGGATGGGGATTGCCGATGGGTTATTGAACTGTGCAGGTTTTACTGCTAGGGATATCCATTCGGCACGACTTGTGCGTCGTTCGGATGCTTGTGTTTCATCAATCGGCAAGGACCGAATAGTCAATAATAGTGTACAGATATCCATTAGAAATATCATCCCAGCCGTCGTCCATGTGAGGATTTCAGGAAAACTCATTCGTTTCTGTGGGGACGCGGTGATGCACGCGATTTCACCTGAAAATATGGTCAGCATTATGGGCATAACGACGTGGTTGGCTAATAAAGTTTCTTGCTCGCCATCTCTTATGTAATTTATGGCGATGGTGAGTTGTGTCGCAGCAAATGTGACTGATAGTAGGCAAGAAGCGGCCAAAAATGTGCATCCTTGTTTGCCGTAGTTCACAGACATCTCACTACTACGATCTGCGCTAGCCAGAGTTCGTAGTCGGGATGATTTCCCTTTCCCGAGGTCCGTTTTATAGCACACTTCTGAGTTGTCCATGTCCAACATGGATGCGACCGAATGGCATGGTGGTTGGTTTGCACCCACATATATAGAGCTCATTCTGGAAAGACAGGAGGAAATATTAGGTCATAGTACATAAAGATTACACTGGCTACACACATCTTGTCTCACCGTATTTAGACCAAACCAACATTTCACCTAATATGACTGAACAGCAGGTTTTTATCATTCCTGTTACACCACTCAGCATAGTATGTCTTGTTTATCGCTGTCACGGAGTGCTCTGCTAGAATACGGTATGCAGGTCGATCGTCGCATGGATGCCGGAAACGGCATCGCATCATATCCACAGAATGACTAAGTGAACAGGGTTACCGGGAAGATATAAGCACTACCTGTCAATGATCGAGTTATCACTATTGTGCGTGGCGCGCACGGGTCTACTTTCCGTCATACGTCCTGGACGCCAGCACTAGTGATGTGTTGCTGGGGTAAGCCGACCAGCCCTAATAAAGTGAAAGACACATTGGGTAGGTTATATACAAAGGCCATAGTGAAGTATGACCAGCTACGCAGATTTTTGAGAAATTTTACTGATCGACTTGATCTAAACATACGACGGAAAATCTGAACGTTGTAGACCTAATTACGCTGATACATCTACAAGATACCGGAATAGGAATACTGAACGTCATTCGAACAAGACAGAGAGGAAACAAGGTTCTGATTGTTTTTTAAATACATAATAAATCATCTATTAATGGCGCTATATTGCATTCGGTTTCCCAGGTGGTTACTCATTGAACGATTGAGCGCAGTGCAAAACGTTTTTGCGATCACAATGGTCCGTTTATCCCGGTCTTCTCATTAACTCAACTTACGAATTAATCAAGATGTCTGCTTAACATATATGTGAATGCGTTTTCCTGTGGTCTGTGGGATAGATCCGTGTCAGAAAGTAAACAACAGCCAAAACTTGGGGTGCTACTGTTCACTTGGGTCGCAAAAAGTCATGATACGTGTAGACACGTAGAACAGCTGCTTCGACATCGTTTGGTTAGGGGCGCATCCTTTTACTCAGAAGTGTCTCTATCATTATTAGTTCTTTTTGTTTTGGTAACGGGCTTTTCTATTCGTCTTCACACAAAGGCTAGTGCTCTCGTAGACCGAGCTATCCCTTTAGATTCTGTTCAGGTCTTCTGCTTCCTGAAACAGATGATTAACTTCAGGAAACCTGCTTGAACTGAAGCGCAGAGTATTAGCTGACGAATTGGACATTTAGATATTAAGTGGCGATAGCAAACCGCAGCTCCTTTGGTACGGAACCCACAGCAACCCAATGCGGTTTGGATCAGAAACAAACAGATGCATGTCGCACGAAACTTCATCCAGCTACCTCCCCCCAAAACAAGGCCTTGAAAGGTATCAACTGGCCCTTCCCGACGATCCAGTACCGAATTAAATCCTACAGGAAGTGACCAACCAAATTCCTATCAGGTCTCGATCCACCTACGTCCAAAGAACACCTCGATAACAATCGTCCATCGACCCAACAAGCTTTGTAATGATTGAAGCTCCCTCCAAATGAATGACTTAGTCAAGCTTGCTTTCCCATTTCTAACGTACCGAACTTTCAAGCCTTGTGACCCAAAGATGCCTGCCGTGCACAAAGAGACTGTACAAAATACTAAGTAATACCTGAACTAAAGACAGATTCTGATGCTGGTGACTTCGTGTGGTCTTTTTTGCCCTATTCTTTGGGCGTCAGGTCCAAACCATGTTCAATAATTACACAACAATCAGTGTGGACTAATGAGGGAGCTCGAGAAAGAGCTGAACACATGGAAGGAGTACTGCCCCACCCAGTCTTCCCCCAATTCACTTGAGACCTAGCTCAGTTGAACAACCATCGATACCGAACGTCCCTGATCGTGTTTCCTCTGATCATGTAAAATCAACACAAATACCGATGATTTTGGCTGAGGTTTTTCAGTCCGGTCTTCCGGCAATAGTCGGACCTCTTCAGAAAAACCCTTTGCTCACTAAGGAATAATCGAACACTCTCAGAATTTTGCAACACCTCGGTACTGCTCCATATTCTTGGGAAAGATGACGAGACAGTGAGTAAAAACCACCAAAAAATCAACTCGATAGGTGTCTCAGCCGGAAGGCTTACCAAATTACTACTAGGCCACTTGAGCAGACAGAGTATATAAAACGAGACCAAACCAAAGTGGATTACCCCCAGACCGCACGTGCGTTGACTAGGTGTTTGTGCTACACCCTATATCCAAGCGCCGGCTTAAGTTCCAGTGATCACCGGTGGTCTGATTGACTGAATTATAAGCGGCATTCCACCCCATACGATGGGATTCTTTTGGTCGTTGCTGGAAGCTAATGGCGTGCCAGGGAATCTGCTGGCTCTCCTCAAGGCCTATTACTTAAAAACAAAGACCCGCATCCGCTTTCATGTTGAGGAGGCAGCACTTAGCCTGGAATCCGGAGTACGACAAGGCTACACAGTCTCGCCAACGTTTTTCAATTGTATTACTAAATGGACGATGCAGCGTACTTTACAAAACTAGTAATCCACTCAGCCAAACCAACTGGCTCACAGGCCAAGACCGTGTTGATGACTAACAGCCCAACAATAACTACGGATGGTCTTCGACCTTATAAGCCGACATGCATCAAGTGGTGGCCAGAAATCAGTGCAGGAAAAACAACGTTCTTCATTGCAATCCTCCGTATTCAAGCCAAGCTAATTTCAGCCAATGGCGAAGAGAGTGCTTAAGTTGAGTTTAATAATTTTTCCAACTGGTCGGCTGCCGAATCGACAAAACCAGATGAACGTTTATGCAACTGGACAGTATCCTGATCAGAAATCAAGTTCAGCACGAAGCTCCACGTGCACGAGGCGACCTTCCGACCAGTATCATCATATACACGTTAACCACTCTCCTTCGAATTAGTGATTTTTGAAGGCTCGAGCTGTTTGTTCTTGGTCACTTTGGCGTATATTGCGGGCCCAATGGGCCGGCAGAGTATTCGAGGATGATGTCAGATGATGCTGCCAAAGCCTTCTTTCTAGTATCAACTTCCGTTACCTCAGCACGGATCCCTCTGATGGGACACCGGCTGAAAACAGGGATATTAGTAATGAAGGTCTATGTCGATTAGTTAATGCAGCAAATCGTCCACCAGTTCTTCTGGTGAAAACAAAAATGACCGATCTTGCAACAGCGTTCAGTACTCTGATTGATTCTCCAGTATGTAGCGTATACTGGCTGTCGGATATTAATTTCCCAAAATGGGTCAACATAGCCTTTGGGCCAAAACGGTGTGGGTCTCTTACCGAGAACACAGCCGGTCATACGTTAAAAAAACTTGTTGTGAGCTCGTTAGGACTCTATCTGACAGAAGACTAAGTTTAGGACTACGGGCCTCCTCGTATAGTGTTGAGGGATCGCGGCGGTATCGACCATTACATATTGTTGAAGTTAAAACCTTCTTAGCTTATGGGATGACTAAGTTCATTATCTAGGACCTTGATACATACAAACAGGAATTCGAACAGCCAGTGTTGCTATCTTTTGCTACAAGTAGATGGCATAGCATGTTACCACGCAAAAGACTGGTTAAACTGCAACCGAGATTGAAACCCTTGGGACGTTTCAGCACGCCAGATGTACAAAGTTGCAACAGTCTTAACCCCATAAGTGTCTGTCTTGAAAAGAGAATGAACAGGATACAATCCAGTCGTCAGATAAATACCGTCAACGAGATTCTGTATGACATACTACAGTTTTCAGGCTGGAATAAATACAAAATCTTTCCCTTATGTAATAATATGTGCAGCAGGTCGTGGAATTTCGTCATGACTTTCTTTCACAACCTGGTGTTCACTGTGTCATTCTTGTCTATTTGGAGTTTTATTCTAAAGCGTAATAGTTTATTTACCGCCAAAAATCTTTCCAATCCTGTTCCTGTTCCTTTAACTAATTTGTCAGGTATAGACGAATAATGCGACCAGGTGAGTTGCAAACGCTGCAATCGAAACTATCGATTGTTATTGATATAAGGCAGTGAAGCACCAGTGTTCTTATTTGGTGTTAATGTCAATGACGATGACGATGAATGCTGCCTAAATGAAACCTACCACGAGAATCTAGTATGGTGAAACGGTCCAACATTTCTCCTAAGGAGCAATCTTCTCTGGATGATGACCTTTTCACGCGATGAAGCTCCAATGGTTATTCAAACGCAAGAGGTCCATATAAACATCTTTCATCTTGTCCGTACCCCGAGAGAAATGGTAATTAAGGATCGCACATCCATGGCATTCTACTACAGCATTATTTACTATGCAGGAAAAACCAGTAAAGTTCTTCAGCCAGTTTTACGGCATTTGTGACTGATAGCCTTGCTTGACTCTTTCCCTTTGGTCATAAAATTCGAAGACTTTGGCTCCGAGTTCAATTCATTGAGAAGTGTGGTGAAAACGGGTTCTATCTAAACCGTAAATACAGTTGACACGAACCGACTGCTGCTCCAAAGTATATACATGCATCATGGATGAGCTCCTCGTTATTCTACATCGTCCTCAACTGTTTGTAGCAGCCTACCACAGTACTCCTGCTTTCCGCGGTTCAAAAAATTTGGTTCTGGTTCTATTGAGCTTACCAATATATCAGATGGTTCTGACCCAAATGACCGCATGCAATCTACGGAGATTCACGAGAGGGAAACTGCAGCAATTTGACACATCGACAGGACACTGATTCTGTTCAATTTGCCCTCAAAGCTAGTTGTCCCAGGCGAAGCAAGAACTCAGTGAAAAAAAGGTTCTTATGACAGAAGTCGCTTTAGGTAATCATGATTGGACTGACTGGTGCTCATCTGTTTCAACGGGGTTGAAGGTGTCATACAGTGATTAGCCTATAAGGATACTGGATAGGTTTCTTCTATTTGCTACATACAAACTCGATGGACACGTGGGCCCTCACACAACACGCGAAAATTCTGCCACAATTCACGCATTCTTGGTCATTTCGAGATCCCACAGTGAATTTTTTACAGCCCCACTTAAATGAGCACCTGGTTGAGCCGCGCTTTAAACGAAATCATCTGCACGCCCTTCTTGGCGCAATGCGGAACCTTTTTCCTAATAAGTGACTGTGCCTATATGTATCTGGCTTCTGACAATTCGTAATGTGATGATCGTCTTTTATTTTGTCTGCCTATAATGTAATTCTGTTCATTAGTCCGTTCATTTACAATTTCGAGACTCAGTGACTCTGTGTATGTCTGGGCAAGCTGTTTGATGCAGAATTTCAAGAAAATATCGTATAGATTTTGTTGGCACATGCGAGGCAGAATAAACCTCAGGTGTCCTCACCTGTGCACCTGAACCGAACATGCAGTTCAAGCCTTGGACATTTGTGCATGCTTGATGGCTTAACAATAACATTGTTATGATGTGTGAAATGTCTGTGTCCGCTAGATAATAGGGTACGGTTAAGCGTTCCTCCCGCTGTTGCATAATCCAGATTTGGCTGCCGAAGTCAGTCTGTCCAACCTTTGTCCGAGAAGTGTATCAATTTTTCCCTTAAACGAGAAGTCAAAAATGAGTGAATCGTCCATGACAGTCGGTAAGAACGGAGCACACGAACTGTGATCCTGGAATCAGTTTTTTTCAAAATCTATTACTGAGAAGCAATCTCTTCTGAAAGATTTGACTAAAGAACAAGAGGCCAAACGAAGGAGAGAGTGACTTAGTCATTATGAGGCTTACTAGGTCAAGATGATGTTCTCAATAAGACAACACAGTTTCCAGTCGAATCTTTTACGGGAAGAAAGCAGTTTGGGTCGCAGAGCTCTCGTTTTAAATGTTCCTATAGCCTTTTGAACAAGAAAATTGGCATTGCTGAATGGTGCCCAATATTTTAATATGACCCCACAGATAATGTAACAATTAGCCTTGCCAATTGCAGCCTGTAGTACACATGAGGGTGCGTATTTCAACAACACAACACAGCCTTTTACACATATTACCCGAAAAACGACTCGTTTCCGCCCCTTCGAATAAAGATCAGCCATCTTGAGTTCTTGGAATGCTTTTTGTTTGGAACATGTGAGTATACTGCTCAGCCCAAAGTGCACAGACGCAAAAGGTCATTGCCCTGAAGCCGATTTGATCCACACTTAAGGGAGAATGAAGAAACATCAGTGCAACTGCCACGTAGCCACACTTCAAAGTACAGTGAACAGGTTTATCATGATTTTGTGGCAAATCACCAGGATGGAAACATGGAGTGACTATATAGGTTGTAGCACATATTTTGTACTTGTTTCCACAGCAGTCCCTGTTATTTCAAATCTAGTTTTATTTGACGGCACCAGGATGTCAATAACTGATAACCATTTCGATATATCGACCATTATCGAAGATAGTTGAAAAACATGGGAATACTACAAGCTTGCCGTAATTTCAATATTTTGCTTCTGGAACGCCCTCTTCCCCGATAACCCGTTCACAGCTGTTTGCAAAATGAACGACTGCAAGCTACTTACAACTTTTGAGTAGCGCAAGTATTTATGACCTTAAATTCGGTCTAAATAGTAGGTCCGAAGCAGCTCGTTGGTTGCCGGCACACAGTCGACATGGAGCTTGGGGAAACCGTGCTAGTGCTACAGCAAATTGATTCTATGAAATCCGTTAATCAAGCGGAAGTTTGCATATGCACAGATCAACGGTCGTCTGCAAGTTGCTATGGCGTAAAAGAGAGACTCAAAATAATCTCACCTGAATCCCTCGGTTAAGTTGTATCGCACAAAGTTAAACTGGAACGGTATTTAAGATATCGACATAGTTTCCTTGTTATGACACTGCCCATAAGTTGGTTGGCAAGTGAGTATCTATCTACATATACAATCAATCTGGTGTGCAAAAAAACACTAGGTTACCTGATATGATTTGGTTGGCAGACTACTCAGTTTATGTCAGCCGTCTGAGTAGTACGGTGTCGAGGAAATGGGCCTTTATTTACTTTCCATCGCGATTCATTGGACTTTGTTTTAACGAGCCAGATTCGAATCCCCACAGGACAGCTTTCAAATTGGCTGCCTTTCACATACTGAAATGTTGCACCAGTTTCCCATCACTGAAGACGCCGCAGATAATTTTCGCTTTTAAATGTACCTACGCTACATAATGTATGCATGCGTGGTAAATGAAGCAATGTCCTGGTTGTGGTACCTCCTAGTTCGAACATTGATTTTTTTTGTTAAATTTGATTATACGAGCGAGATTCTGTTCATGTAAACTGACGCTTTTTACTTGACTGGTGATCCACGGTCAATTAAAGCACACGAGCTACCAGAAGTTTTGATAAACTGGAACTTATGAATTCCCTTGCTAAGATTAAGCATTTTATCGTTTTGCGAAGAGTATGAACTCACATCTTCCTAATAAATCCAGCAAGTATGGACAGTTGACTCCACTGGGCTAGTTGTGTGAGAGATGAATTTCAGGCTTCTTATTACTACGCACAGTCATTTGCAGAACGCTGTTGACACTCTACGATGTGTTTGGCTTAGGCTGTGGCTAAACCTAAGGGATAGGCCATCGGGTTCTTTGAGTAATTCGTTTAGCTTTAGGTTTGCTTCTGTTTGATCATCCAAATACTTAACATATATTGTCCTAAAATATATTTCTTCGTGATGAATTCTGTCACGTTCCAGTCCCATTAAATCAGGTTAGGTTCAACAAAGCATGGTTATTCCTTAAACCTTCCTCAATTTACTAATGTTATGGAGCCTGCTTAACAGGATTAGTTTGTTTACAGCACAACATGACCGTTCGCGTGCTACCCACAAATTTGAAACAAACCATTGTACTCAATGTTGAAGGTCAGCATGGTAATTAGATTAAGTGGTTTCTAATTAACTATATGTTATGATTTTAAAAAACTTTTGAAAGTTTGCCGACCTAAGCTTGATTACTTATATTGTTTAAGTGGAACTACTTTGTGAAATTTGCAGTTAGGACTAGGTGTAACAGTGAATACATTTCAAATTTCACGAACAATAAGATATAAATACAGCAGATAAATCTACCCACTAGAAGCGAACCTTGGAAGAAAAAAACGTTTTCGAAACCGGACTATATGGGACACTTATTTCGTGCTGAATATGATTCTAGGTATTGTTATGGACAGAGCCACGTCATGTCGCTCTACTACAATTTTCGAAATAATAGCAGACCTTCAAATGGAGAAATTCTTTGAATTGCAAGATCGCCACCAAGGTGTAAGTCAAAAGTACAGGGGACTAAGACATATTGTTTGCGGTTAACACTGAATATAGAACAGTAGGCGTTAGATATGAAACTTAAGTCCTAATAACAAACTAAGCTACTCACTACTGGATTGAGTGAAGTGCTGAACAAAAGTTTTGTCTTTTGAGGCAACCATTATTATTCACGCTTCATGAGCACTGAGCCGGATGTCGAACCAGCACTGTGCGTACCTCTAGTGGCAGACACCACCAGCGCGCGCTATAAAACGTGGTGTTCGGTGCACATTATCACGTGACCCATTGTGACAAGGCCTGCTGAGACTCGGTCAAACGAAGGTGCTTCTGCCTTGGTTGCACGGCGCCTGCTTTTGGGCCTGGGCTTCTCGAACAAGGCGTGGTGGTTGTGCACACTGTGCTACTTGCACGCAGGCGAGAAGCAAGTGACGTAGCCGACGCGTCTGCCAATATCGGAAAACGTATTGATTTAGTGACGAAGACAGCCAATGTCTCGTGAGACACTGGAAATGGAAAATGCTGTTGTTCCACCGTTGACAGTTCAAGATCGACTGATTCACCAGAGGCTTCACCGATAAGTGTAGATATCCATGATGTATGGGTGGTGCGGTTAGTAATGGGGCTGCACCTCGGCTCAACACAATTACTGCTGACGTACTGCCCATAACGGGCAGACATGTTCGGGAGCTTGTGAGAAATACCGGCGCACTGGAAGCTTAGACAACGCGAAGATGAAGGAGAGGCTATGCACGTATATTGATGATTTTTCTGCGCACGAAAATCTTCAAAGACATTCGGAAGGAACATACGGAGGTTTGGCTGGAAGTGCAACACTTCCAAGCATGCAGTGGGTAAGAAAATAAAGCACCACCGACTTCCAGAACTTGGCCGCCAGCAGATCTAACAACTGCAAGGGGGTTATTTGAAGGAGCCGCAGGCTTTCTGCAATCAGTCTTTGAGTCCTAGATTTGTTTTCTACCCTATTTAACCACAAGGCCGTTTTCTGTCTGAAAGTACGTAAAAACCTGGTGTTGCTTCCGATACAACCCATGTCATTACAAGCGTCGCAGTGTTCAACAACCAGTTAAGCCGATGGTTTAAGCCAGGATTCTTGTGCAAATACCTACGGACTGCTTTTCTTTCCGGATAACAAGGATTAGTGCCGTTGATAACGGCTAATTTCTACTTACCATACGCGAACCTCCTGTAGTACCAAATGGTTTCACACCCAGAGGAGACAAAGTTAGGCGATGGGGTTTGGCGCTTCATCACACTACGCCAGAAGGTATGCGAAAGGCTGACTGAGCCTTTCGGGAATCAATTAGATGACCAACTAAGATCATTTGACTGGCTACTCAGAACGCCAGATCTCAGCCCCGTTGACTTCTTTCGCTTGTATGTCTACGTGAGTAGATCCAGAAGCCTTCAAGAACTTCAATGAGATGTCGTGAACGGGTGTAAAAAGACAATCCAGGATAACCTGGTGAAAGTGGCGGCCAGTCGTCGCGGACGCACCCCCCTGTAGACACTAAGAACATGTTCTTCACTTACTGTAAGCAGTGTATCAGCAAGAGGTTCTTTATATAAACTAGTTATCCTGTGAATCTCTCCGAAGAAACCCTGCTATTTATATGGAATATATATATATATGGAATACTGTCAACGTTACCCTAGAAGTTTGCCAGGTGAAAGCTAACATTATTTGCGTGACCAAGTCGGGTGCTACTTTGGCTATGAAATCACGTGCCTCCTTGGTGTTTCAATGCGGTCATTCAATGTGGCTATTTAGTGATTATTGTCTTGTGGTTGACTGCAAGCCTCACAGTAGTCGCACAACTCCTAGGCAGTGGCTAGCGAGGTGCCTACACCTCTCCCTAAAAGTGGTCAAAAGAGCCACATTGAAAAATAGGGTTATTCCTAAGTTAAGACGGAAATGTTCGCTAACAATTTTTCAAATTATTTTGGATTATCGTTGACCAGAAAGACAAAAGTGATTAACCTAAATTAATACAGATTAACCCCAACTCGTTTGCAGACCAAAAGAATGAAACCCCATACACCATAAGCTTAAATTTCGATCATTTTGACTTTAAGATTACCACGGCGTAATCTTAATCTCGATTATCGGAGAATGTTTCTGCCAACTTGCGGACGAATTTACATCAGCGAAATCGGAATTGTGGGATACAAGAGCTACCGTGCTGTGTCATTCGCAAAGCGCCGATGAGCAAGTTGAGGTATGTTTGGTCAGATTTTCAAACGAGGAAAAAATGCTCTTGCTGCAGCTATAGCGTTTGCTGTCCCGTGACAGCCAAACTGGTTTGTCTTGGGGAGCTCGTGTCAGTTACGATTGTAGTGCATTGTACGGACGGGTGCTGCTTTACACGAAAACAAAAGAATAGTGGACAACACCAATACTGTGGCGCTACTGTTCCCTGTAATGCCATCAGGCTTAGGCCGGCTGATGAATCCCAAAAGACCTCCACGGGTTTATCCGGTACCTTTAGTCCTTTAGGTCTTTATCACAAGTTCACAGACAACAGCGCATCCGGCCCCTCTCCAACAACTTGTCTTACACAACAAAGCGCAGGCTTTCCATTCATTGCTGTCAGGCAAACTCGTGTCGGATACCAACCAGTATCGCCATGCAGAGCTACTTGATTTGCAAGGAAACTGAACCAGGCCTAGAAGTCAGGACCCAAATTAAGCGAATTTCACTGCAATACATGCAGTACTTATTTCAACATCTATGTAAGCACAATTGATATCTCTATCCCCCATCGATAATTAGAATGGGGGTGCTGACCTCAAGCGACAGATTAGGTAAGATTTTATCCATAGCTGGGGCATAGATCATCAGTGATTAACAACCAGGAATGCAATTCCTAAGCATGCAATATGACTTTGTGAGTTCTCTGCGTTCTGCATCCTCAAGTGATGTCTTGAAATGTTGGACATCCTAAGTTTGACGAGGACAGGAAAATTAAAAGTGATTCTTTCTGTTTTTTGCAAATTACACTATCAGGTGGCCGAAAAGCAATGTATTTTTAGAGGATCCGCAGTTAGTTATAATTTTGGTTACCATCCTGGAGATTTAGCCTAGCTGGCATGAAGGAAAATCATGCAGCTTGTCGTCCCTCACGATAACACCATCTTTTTGGAAGTACACATAAAGCGCGCTGGTGAATCCTATGTTGTTGAGGCGATGTCCGGCTTCTAGTCGCATACAAGTACCACCGAAATACCTAACTACCTTGTGAAAACAATTCTTCACGCATCTCAATCTTCAACTTTTTTGGACACTGATTGGATGGGCCATGACGATGATCTAGTGTCTCTTAAACTACTGCTTTAGACGCCCCCCGAAGTACTCTGACAGCGTAGAAGCATATGTCTACAGTAATTAAACGTCACCTTTCCAGACATTTGAATGCTCTTCACACATCCGTGCAAAACGTGCAGGTCATATCCCTTGATCTATTCCTGTAGGAACTCTATTTCGGATATCTCAAAGGAAGTGGTCCATGGGACTTGCTCCTTGTCAGACCAATTCTTCCCTTTTGCTAATGTTCCGTTCTGATGTGTTCATTTCGGAGGTGGTTTGATGGATCACCATCCTCTTGAAACCACATAGAATTGGTTGAACTCATTTCCATCAACTGTGAAAATGTTTACTTTTGTATCAGATATTTGTATGAAAAGGCCATAAGGAATAGCATCTAGACATCGAAAATAGATCTACAGTTCATACTATCCCAAAAGAAAAAGGCTTGAATAGATTAGGGTACCAGGATCCATGCGCATGCAATCAACTTTTTATCATTTTGTGTGAGAAGACGTACGACGACGTGGCTGGCATTTGGTCTAGGACGCAGTTGTGCAAACCCTAAAGATGTAGCACAGCTAACAGCGGAAAATGCGTCTCTTTTGTCCAAAAAGCAGACCAG
Organism: Opisthorchis felineus; assembly: GCA_004794785.1. Taxonomy (NCBI): domain Eukaryota; kingdom Metazoa; phylum Platyhelminthes; class Trematoda; order Opisthorchiida; family Opisthorchiidae; genus Opisthorchis; species Opisthorchis felineus. The sequence goes on from SJOL01006586.1 coordinate 2,219,532, forward strand.
AAAATGCGTCAACTTTTGTTATATCTGACTGCTGTCCTTGCTCCAGTGCCTAGTGTCGGAAAAAAGACTTGCCGAGAAGGAACACAACAGCTTTATTGCAACAAGCGAGTGTGTGCGAGTGCAACAGTTACAACGGCCTCGCGCTATTTACAGGGCACTTTTTTGAGATTGATCCAGGCTGTCTGATCCGCGTTTAGTGAACACCCATCAACATCGACCGGGATTCTATGACATGCCTGAACAATTATCTTAGTCGGTCGTGGTTCTGTGACGTGTCTGAACATTCACCGGCTTTTGTTGAGTGGTTGACTGGCCTTGATGCTTGTCGGCTTCCTTATTGAGATCTTGGTGGAGTTTTGAGGTCTCAGTAGGTTCCGGGCATTCTGGGGTTATTTTCAGGAATCTGACCTTCCTGACAACTTTCCGAGTTGTAACACTGTATTTGACGCGATCAGATTCAACGTTCCTGTATGATTCTGTGGTGCATTTTGTTGGCTGTCTTATTGCCCGCCTGTTTGTCGCAATCCAGTTGAACATCCGGTCTTTTCCGTGGAGAACCTCAATAAAAAAAACTGCCCGTAGGAATACCCTGATATCTCGGCGGACTTCAGGACATACGTCACCGCTGCTGACTTGTGTTGAACCGACGCGCCGCCTCATCGCCAGTGCCACCACACCACCCACATGGTGGCACTACCTCAACTCAGTTGCTGGGTTCCAGACGAACCCGACCACCATAAACGAGAAATTAGGCTGAATTTAGTTGTCTCTCGTCAAGACCGAATTCGTATGCAACTGGGAGTATCCGGTGCCAAATGATCCACCTTAAGGGCTCGATGCTGCCGCAAGATTCGTTACCTCTATCACCACAGTGAGTGTCACCAGCCCCAGTTCCGGATGGGCCTGCATCTCTTCTCACTGGGTCAAGTCAGAGATACGTTAATCCTGTTACCTGCGCTTAGTCGGCCGAATTAGAGACCCTGAAATCCGGGCTTTTCTCAGGCCTCGAAGTCAGCATACAACTATCACGTGATCCCAGGGGCGCGCAGTCCAGCGACCGAGTCCATGCAGGCCTCGCCACAACGAGCCTGACGCAGTTAGGCCACCCTCTGTCACGGTACCGTGAGACTGCACACACAGTACCAGGTTATAACAAACGCGTCAGAGGGCCTTATCACCGATCTGCCCACCCTACGTTTGATACAGTCAGTACGGTCATCTGAGCACCGGCAGAACTCACACCTCGAATGCAACAAACTGCAGCACCAGTTTCGTCATGGAAAAATCGTTTCATTGTGCCTTGACAGGAATCTGGTTTGTTGTGCCTATTTAGGTGATTTGAATTCGTCTTTAGTCTTGTTAGGCGTGGTGAAAGTCATTTGCTTATTCTCTTGTGTAAAAGAAAGGTGGACGTAAGAAAGATGGACGAACAACCAAAAACTAACTGGCTTCTGTTGCTGTGGGTTATAGTTGTCCCGAGCCGGATCGGAGAACTTTCATGCCAGTTTCGTACGGAAGTTTATGGGAGAACGTGTAAAACGCTGCTTTGTAGAGTGGGTGAGCATTCAAACTTGGGTTCACGGCTATCCTATCTTAATCTTGTGAGTGACCATTTGCGAAGAAAAGAACTGTTAACCATATCTTGTTTCAGTTTCACTCGGTGTCCAGCACCATTTTTTGAGCTTAGTATGGCCCCGGAAGATAGACATACTGACGGAATTTATGTTCCGAGGATCGCTGATGATCTCAAGCGCTTTGATCAGGCATCGGACGTTCCTCCTATCAACTGCAAACAGGCCTAAGTGTTACTACCTTCTCCTGCATGTTTCGGCGTGTTTTTATTTACCAAGACCTATCTGTTCATATTATGGCAACAACCAAAACTGTTAATGCCGTAAAATTGCAGATCCTTGCCATTGACTCGGAAGAGTAATAGTGCAGTCATTCGGGAGCGAAAATTCGTATTCTATTGCTTGGAACAACATAGATCAAAAAATGTCTTTCCGTTATTTACACGTATATATGTGTATATGACAGTGATAGGAAATAGAATATAAGGCACTTTCGATGAAAATAAAATTCAATGGCCCAAGATCAACTCTGGGCTGGTTAAATACCAGGACGGGCATGAGAGTCATCTGACCATAATCATTTGATTAACCGACCACATGAACCCTAACACCTGCACAAATCACTTTTGGATACCTAGTTCAGGCTGGTGAATCCTGATGCCAATGGCTTCTGCAGTGGAGAGGATTTTCGTCTGAGAGACATCGGTACGTATTCCGATAATTCCTAGGTAGGTGCAAAAGCTGCCACGGTACACACCCGATGCACTGTGTCTAAAAGACGGCCGTGTTCTGGGTTTGATGGCGCCATAAAACTTTATCCCTAGGCTTAAGATGTAGAGGGGCATGGGCCAACAACCTTATTGTCGCTAGACTCCTCACATTTTACATTACTTACCAAAGTCTATCTCAAAGATCCTCTCCTTTCTCAGCAAACCGAACCAACGCCTTGCCGAATTTCAGTCAAGAATTTTATGTTCTGCCTATTGTACCGATGACTGCCAATCATTCTTTGAAGTTAGTAGACCACATTTGAGCTGTTCCGACAGCCTGAAAAGTTCTTATCGAAAAATACAATATTTGCCATGTTTTCGGTGAAACATCTAGGTTTTTGGGTGTTGGTGGTTGCGGGATTTTGTAGAATGTGCACCCACATGACTCTCGTTTGAACAATCGTGGTCCTGTCCTAGCGCAATCATTTTGGTGAGTCCACACCAAAGGTGGGAAGCACTAGACTCGAGTTTCGCTCCCGTTAGAGCTCATCAGCAGTGTATATCCTTGGCGGTGCCGGGATTTGAACTCTGCACATCTGACATACGAGGCGAGCATTTTACCACTAATCCACTAGCGCTCGCCGGACGCATATGAATTTTTATGTCTGAACAGGTGAGCATGTTCATATGTGGTGTGTATTGAATCTGACTTGACATCATAATAATCCCCCCGTTCATTTTACTCCTCCCATATACCTTTGATCTCCACTTGTTTTGTTTATCCGTATCCGCCATTCACTGCCTCAAAGGCTACCCCGTCCGACACCGGTATGTTACCATGTTTGCATTGGTGTGAATGTGCCGACCTACTTGAACGTGCGCGTTCGTGCCCCGCCTGCTGAGCCTGCCCCGTCAGGTTCTGTCGCGATTTCCGCGTGATCGCACCGCCACGAAACTGGTCTAGGAAGGGACGACCCAAACCCATACTACAGATCTAACATTCCGCGGCCCTTGACACTTCACTGTGCCGGTCACTGACAGATTTGTGCACGTGTTGACGCCACGACCGTGGACAGCTGAGGCTTGTTTTGTAATTGACTCATGTTTGTGTGAGTAGTACCGTAGACTTTCGAACCCAATTCTTTCTTTTGATATTCGGGATCGTCAAACTTACGCGTAACTCAAAGTTCCTCAACAGTGTGGTGTTCGGTCCTACGGAGGCGCACAGAGTGCGGTGTCTTGATTGCGAAAATCGATTGATGCTATGAACAAAAACCTAGGCTTTCCGAACTAATTGTATTCGTCCAAACCTGAATTCACCCGTCCATTCATGTAATCAACGAAGTAAGCGTATCCGTATTTTTGGCGTCCCAACAACCATTTCGTTAGAATCAGATTCGGTGAAAATATCGATTTTGAACTGAAAACATCTACCAACTATCATAACAATGAACCAGTGCATTCGCAGTGGTGTGAATTTGTGTCGTGTCACTGCCGTTTGTGCTTGAGAGATGGACAAAAATAACGACGCAGTTTGAAAGCACACGCTGTACGACTCAGGGGTAGATGGATACACAACAGCAGGGTTCTCACGGATGAACCGGAAGGCGGAGACTGAACATCACAGGAGGAAAATGTGTGGTTGAGCAAAATGGTATCCTGTCTTCGAGTTAAAGGGCAGTGAAAAAAAAGTATGCAGGTCCGGAATATCACCGACAGGCATTTCACGAGCTATCTTGTTGCAATGTTTATTGAATTTCTCGGTAGGCTTCCCATCAGATTTGGTGGGACTTGCATGAAAAATTATGCAACGTGCTGGTTTGTTCGACGCGGGGTGTTTTGGCATTAGACGGTCCTACTTAGATATTTTAGATAATTTTCCTCTAGTCAGTGGGTGTGGTGTGTTCTGTTTGTTTTAAAGGAATCCAGTCTTCTAGGCGGTATAGTTCAATCTGCCAGCTATGACCCATGTATCAAGGGTACATGGATTCCAACTGCCACAGTTATGGCCATCGGCAACCGGGAGAGCAGAGAAGATCTGGTCAAGCATGGGAAGCAAGATCAGCAAGTTCGGGAAATTGGGCATCGGAAGGAAAGACACGAAAACCGTGAGTAAACGTAAAAGTTTGCCGGAATATTGGTATTTGGATATTATGCTGAATAAACGCTAACTTAATGTCAACTAACAGAAAGGACAGGATTGGTATAACTTAGTCCGTGTTAGAAACTTCTTATTATGTATTTTCTTCTTTAGAGGGCGATGTTTGCAACAGAGCAGTCTTCAATTGTGCACACAAGAAATATTTCGAGCTAGAAATACCCTTTTAATGTTTGCGATTACAAGTTTTCGATCAGACCACCTATTCTGTAGGTCTCTGTTCATTAACGAAGTCATATAAAAGAATACAACTCAGGAAAAGCATTTATAATCTTTAGAGTATATTGTCAGAAGAGACCAGCTCTCAGAAAAGATCCCCTGTTAACCAGTCACCGCAGTTATGGAGATTCTAATCACGCCACATACTTCCCAACATAATAAAGGTCAAAGCGGAAAATTGCCAGCTGAACGCGGACGGGTACATTCTCGGAATAAGTGGGAAACTATTTCTCACACTGCAAAAATAGAAATTCGTCTATTTCCACGGCCATCTGTCTGAGCTTGCATCACACACCACCAGAAAAAATCTGAAGGGTGGCTTCTTCTGAAATTGATCTTTTCATGCTGAAAGTCACAATCTCCTAGTAGTAAGCTGTCGATTCACTTCCGAAATAGAGCGAATAACCTAGTGGCATGCCTAGTACAACCAGGTTTGTAAGACGAACATCCTGTAAGCGACCGTCAACCCTGTCAGTTAGCAAATGTAGGGCATCGGTAAAAAGTAGCGAGATCAATAGGTACTTGGTGCATATAAGTTTGACAAAAAGCTCTTTCTAATCTGTGGATCAGTGGGGCGACGGAAACTTATTCCCTGTAATCCTGCAGGAAGCACCAGAATATTGCCCGTAGCCTTCTCACATCATTTTAGTGGATGTGCACTGATCGCGCACTGTCAATTCCTCAAAGCTGCACCTATTATTATTATTATTATTATTATTATTATTATTATTATTATTATTATTATTATTATTATTATTATTATTACTATTACTATACGCACAAACAAACGCTTACTTTGCTCATGCGACCATACACGCCCATGCAGTCTGACTAAAATCACCCAGCTACACCGTCTTCACCCACCATGTCGACGCGTGATCTGATCTGCACTCTTGTCAAACAGCCGAATAAACTTGGTGGTCCTGTCGGGACTGTTTCTCAAATATGCAGTGCACGGGCAGTACATAACGGCCTGATTTCAGCCAGCTGCCATCACAGGCCGCAATATATCTCCGGTCCTAGTTACGACTAATCCATGGGCCGGTGTCTACGACACAGAGCGATTGTAATACCTCTGGGCGAGAGCAAGAAAATGGCTAAATATGATCGGAACAAAACCTGATGTGGAACGGTTTTAGCATCAACACTGTTCCGTATAGCCTGGACACATTCATTTCCCATAATATCGTGTCATCCGTATTAACGTTTTGGGGGTTGCATAAAATAATCAGTTTTCGTTTTGCGGTGTTGGTTCTCCTTTACCCGGTTACACGACCACCAAAAAATTGAATGTTGGTAGAAATTTGGCGCATCATACATCCACATTTTTCAGTTAAGGGGTCACCAGAATCTCAATAGAATTAGCCATAATAGAACTTAGTCCGCGGGAAAAATCAAATTTTGAGCTTGGAGAGAAAGATAAAATTTTACTCAGGTAACTTACCGACAGCCGGATTTCCAGAGATCTCGTATGCAATCTACAGATTGTTCTGTCCTCCTGGGTACTTAAATGCCAAAGTAGCATCCTGGTCAGATCAATATCACACTGTTTGAATGATCCGATCGATTTCTCAAATAGGCGATAATTCTTTGAAAGTACACTTATTCTGTATCATACTATTTACGTGAATGATAAGAGGCAATTTAGCTGGGAACATGTTTTTTTCGATGTCCTTTTGTAATGTCACTAACAATGTTACTGAAAATTGTTTGCCCAAATCAATCAATTAGTTTTATGCATTGACATAACTGGTGAAAAACACTCATTTGCAAATTAAGTTGACGTTAACGGGAAACTCGAATAAACCACAGCTGAAGCTCTCGTTTATGACATTCCTTAATTGAATGTGTTTCACAGAGGCCGCCTCGTGTTTTGTACGTTATTGGAAATAGCGGGGTATAATTTTGTGATGGAACACACTACCTATGGGGTTGCTGAAGCACCTGTCGTGGAGCCTTCAGCAACCTTATGAGTAGTGTGTTCCAGTGAGAAAATGAAATTGACCTAACTTCTGACGAAATATACTCCGTTGTCTGAAGGTTTAGGGTACAAGGCAATTAATAGTTGGATTATGCATGAGTTGGAAATTATAGTTACCTTCTGCCATATAGACCGAACAAATTTCGCCTCTTCTGTGACGTGATACCTTCTGAGAGAAACACAGTCATTGGAAGCAGCTCCAAGGATGAGTTAGGTAGTTGCCTTTTCTGAAGGTCGTCTTTTTAGGTTGGATGCTCCGCAGGAGGACCTTACTGCAGTTGAATGCAGGTACCAAATCACATAAAATGGCGGTCACTCTAGCAACGAGCAGTAGGTGAGAGCAATAGACACCGAGCTCAAAGAGCATCAGTCAACGGGCCAAACAATAGAACCTTTCTGTCAAATAAGCAATCAATTACAGATCAGTGTCCGTCAAAAGCACACTTATGAATGTTGATATTTAGGCATATTTGCCTGAATAGGATACAATGTCGCCTAGTATGAAACTACCAAAGGAGGAATAGAATTGTGGAATTCCTTTCTTGTAATGTCCATAAAAAGAGATCGGATTAAATACGATTCTTTCCCTGGGTAAAGGCCTACAGACAGACTAAGCGTTAGGGGAAATTACGTTCCAACTGTCCCCTAAAGCAAATTTCAGTGGTGGGCTCACTACTGCAAAATCTTGTTTTCTTCAGGCTTTGGGCTAATCTCTTTGAAGGGTGATATATATCTCATCCTTTTTCTTCGAAATCCAAATATTGGTTTCATAGTTCGGTCTTTCACCTCTAGGGACACAATTCTCCAGGAATACCATTTTGGACTGATCCTGTTTGACTTTACGAACGTGTTGGTGGGGCAAAGTTTTCACTGGTACGTTTCCACTGGTTTGGTTTTAACGCGAGACCCAAATGACCCCGGCTGAATCTCTCGTTTGTACCTTTTTTCTTCAGCTGAATGTGCTGCAGAAGGCCGCCGCATGTTTTGGTTGGCACAATATTCGATATATCGAAGTATATTTCTCCGTCTGAACACACAATTTATAAGGCCACTGAAAAATTTTCGTCAGCCCTGAACTAGTTTCGCTCTTATTGGGGCTCATCATGTAGGCTCAGTTCCCGATTTTGCGTTAACCTTATATTCTGCTTGAGTCCAACTTAGACGGAATTCGAGGACTACTCTCATTTATAGGTCCAAGAAGAGCAAAACTGTCCATTGGTTGTCGAAGAGTTCTCAGCAACCTTCTGAGTAACATGTTCAGTCGACAAACCTGGTTTCCTGTGGCACTTACCAACCTGCTGGCGTCCAGAGCCCAAACGTCAGCCTGTTCTATAACCCAACTCATAAAGGACTGAAGTTTCAGGTGTAACCCAAACTATTCATGAAGTTCAGCTGCCATTGCCGACTATCAATGTTCCTCAGTCCTGCTTCAAACGATCATAATTCGAGACAGAACAAGATTAGAAATTTTCTTCATCTGGTGTTACTGGCTAATTTGTAAATTTACTACGAAATAAGGCGTGCAGAAATGGTTACACGTATAGTTTTTCATTGTTGACTGGAGCGAGTATCTGTATTACAACGGATCTACATCTACTGATATAAAGTATACATTGTCAATCTGCGAAAAACGATTGAGGTTCGTGAGCCAGGCCGTGTGATATCAAATCCAATGGACAAGATTGCAGCATGGCTGACGTCTCGAGGTCATCCACGGTTATTGACAAATCGCGAATGTTTTAGACACCAGTAGTGACACAAATTTATGTCTTGGCGTTCTCATCTGTTTGGAAAAGTGGTTGAGGAATTATCCCGCAAGATTTATTTCCAAATCACTATTTCGTAAGAGAAGTTTTAATACTCTCATTCCACCTTAACCAAATCCTCACTGGACCGTACTTTGCCCTCTCCAGCGCAAAGTTTATTTGATGCGTGAGCTAGAGCCTATTGTACGCACTGTGTAGATAAAAGTAGTAAACAATGAGATTCTGATCGCGATCACGTTGGTTTGATTGCTACAATTCAGTCACCCTGGGCTTAATCTTTGAATATCTGGGTGATTTTAAAAGACGCATAAGGAACTATGACTGCAATGGTATGATTTCACTAAGTCTGTTGTTTATCTGAAACTCACAGATGGCTAGTGAAATAGGCTATTTTGTGGTCGTTTTTGAGTGTTTCCGCAACTAAACACACATCGTAAAACCGCATTTTCCACCGACTATTTGTGTTAGCTTCGACTAGCTGCGTAGCGATCTTTTGCTACCGCCACACATGAGATACGGTCGTTATCCGAAAACAACGTTGGTCTTAGTAATATGTCACTGATCGTACTTCTGGCCCAGGAATTCATTCCAGAGTCTTTTCAACACTGTCCACCCACCACACCAACTCCATTGTCGTATTACGACGACGTCACTGCCATAGTAATGCGGTAAAATGTAAACAGTTGCTGTGACGAAATAAGTAGTTTTTCATATTACTAGAAAGTCTAAGGCGATTTGGTGGAGTTTAGAACGAAAGATCCGAGTACATGTAGCATGAATGGAGATACGCACTGAAGTCCTGAAGGTATCTAGATGATATCAGCATCTGACCTCCTGTGAAAGCCACACAAACGACTCACTAAAGACTCTGACAGCTAGCAACTACTAAATCACTGGACAGTTGTGTGGCGAATCAGCTGTGGTGCGCAGACAAAAAATTACGTAGAAGAACGACCACCCTCATAAGCTAAATAGGCACAGCACCCCTCCGGTACGTGGGAGGTCGGTGTGCCGAGTCCATCCTCACGTCTACATTTATACTGAATATGCATTTGCTTGATTTTACATAGCAATACTGAACGTTTCATGAACATTGTCACTGCGAACATCTAGTATTATCGGTTCCCACTGTACAGAAAAATCTTCGGTGTCCCATTCAAACTTGAGGTTGAATGGTCTTGATTGGACTGGTAGGTTGCTTACTCAGAGTATATTACTCTGACAGCACCTGCACCCGCGTTGGCGCTGTTATTCAGCCGGCTTCTGGGACATATTCATGATACTGGGATTGGATAGCTAGTTGCACTTGGATTGTAACTTCTTGCTGTTCAAAATAACTGCTACAATTAAGCTGAAAGAGAGCTGACCAAGCATGGAGATCAAAGGTCCAACATACACTAGCCCAAGCGAGGCAACAAGTGCAGTGATATCATATCATTTTCGCTGATAGGCTGGCTATAGATGCATCTCATCAACGTACTCTATGATTGAAAAACGAGATGACAATTTAGTACGAAGGCAGTTGATCAAACGACTTAGGGAGAATGCTTTCGATTTACCTATTAATATGGCCAAACGTAAGAAATGATTGGTCCAAATGATAGGAAAACTACCTACATAGGAAACGTATTCTGAGGTTCGTGTTTAAATTTGGACAAGTTGTCAGAACAGTGTGCTACATTTAGATTGATCAAATCATTTGAATTGTTCACTTCTCATAGTGAACCATAAACCAATAAGGGCTGACCGACCACAAGTCATAAATTTGTTTGGACTGGCTGTGTGACCTCTTTCCTTCCCGTCTCCGTGGGTTCATAGACATGTTTCCACCAAAAAGCCAAAAGCATTCAGCTTTCGGTGTATAACTGCTATGTCACCAGAGGGCTTGCCCAGGCCTAGACAGAAACAATCAAGATGTCCGGGTTTTGGGTTCGAATAGCTAGGATAATTAATCCAAAAAATGACTGGAAAACCGTCGCACGTCACATCAAATTTTTACAGGTGTCAAATCAAGGTGGATCAAAATATTGAATGCATAACTGTCAACTTGCTGAACAAGCCGCTCCAGAAGGGCTGTAAGTTTTTATGGTCGTTCTATTGCTAAAGGTTTTTGGGTTTAGAAAGCTGCTTGATGAAACTGTACAATGCTCAATGGGACGGATAGAGTGCCATTGGGCAAAACATTCAAATTCATGGTGAATGAACGTAACAGGCCGAATAGCGCATCACCTGATGTAACAAATGTAAGACATTCGCTGTTACTGAGATATTCATACTGGAGGGTCCAGACTGATTGGTGTACCAATGTCATGTTCACCTACCGCAACAGACTGTAACTAAACGGAGTTACAGAAGCGACTGAGTAA
>SJOL01006586.1:2246987-2264499 GCA_004794785.1 Opisthorchis felineus
GAAAAAAACCTCCTAGAATTCCCCACCAGCTTGACATGAACTGCCATGTTAGTGGATGATTGGCACTGGATCCTTTTCATGTTAGCATGTTAACTACCGGAAGTAGTCTACCCCACTACGATCATTGTGGCCAAATATGACTGCACGCCTAGGCAGCATCTTTCTGTGGTGGAAATCTCAGGCTCTGTGTAGCAGTCACTAACGATTAATTCAGCCCCAAAGTTGCACTGACTAGCGCGCTAAACGATGGAAATAAATTCGAATAGTTATAGACACAGGCAACCTTACGGGATAATGCACTTTTGAACGCTTTTACCAACCACAACATGCGTCACAGAAGTAACGAATAAACGAACTACTGATCAATATTAGAAATTCAAAATTCAGATGCTCACGGTAAGGCATAAAGTCACTTAGACCAAGGCGGCCCCAAAGTCTGATTCAGGTTTTTCTATGAACAAACGCCTGGCCTCGATGGTGTAACCCTCAAAGCTTCAAAAATGGCTGCTTGTGATGGCGACAGTAAAGGGTGCTGAAAAGTTAGTCTGGTTGGTGTTTGGACAAAAAGGGGCAGAATTCAGACCAAAAGTAGAATGACTGTTATTTGATCTACCTAAATGTTCAATTGTGCTCAAAGGTAGGTTTTCGTACCCGCACTTCAACAAAGTCTCTCATACCAACCAGTAATGCAAACTGCCATATTCAACAGGACCTCACGGTGGCACAACAGTTACCATGAGGTTCACTTCAGATCCATTGTGGTTACACCTGAGGAAAGAATATGTCTGAAGTCATAAGAATAATTCACTATCGGAATAGTATTACGATGTTTTTCGGGCTAAAGGCTCCACCCGAAAATCTTGTGAGTCTAAAGGATCCCTGGCCTTGCTTCGTACGGACTGCACTGCGACGATTGCGAAGCGCTCTGTGCTGATCAAACAACGCGACAGATATTTGTAAGCAGACGAGAGCACGAAATGCGCCTCAACGCATTCTACAGATCTTGTAAGCGGAAAAACTAGAGCACGGTTCGGCGTTTGTGGCAAATATCACACTGAGCAATCGGTATGTGCAGTTCCTGGATCCACCATATCGCAATGTGGGCTCCAAACCTATGCTTGACGCCTCACAGAAATCCGACTCATCAGCAACGCCAGACTGTTCAAACTGCTCACCCGTCTGACAAAGTGGATTCACTGTGAACACAAGCAGGAGCATAGGGTGTCAAACTCACGTGGCCGATGAATTCAGCGTACCACTAGAACGGCTAACGAAATCGACTTCCCAATAGAACAGAATTTCAATTTGGGTTAATTTGGTCGTCAGCTCTTGAAGGCATATTTCTAGACAAGCGAATGTAGCTTCATTTGGAAGCTTATAAGAGGATAAGTTAGAATATCAAGACAGCAAGGCCCTAATATGGCGTATAATTAAGGGAATATTGGCCGCACACATCATATCGATGCGAAACATATAGAATTCAGGCAACAGTCCTGCGAGTGCTGTGTAATTAACTTAATGGTATATGGACACATAACAGTCCAACCTTTGAATCACCAACATGCAAACCCAAAGAGATTTGCAGGCCTGGACTCAAGTAAGCAATCAATTTATCAGCTATAAACCGTGTACCATAGGCACATTGGTTCCAGCTGCTACAGTTTTGATCGCCGGAAGACGGGATCGTGTGGGACATACAGCCAAGTATTGGAGGCGATGGCATGTTCAGTTACTTCTGCAATCGGATAGCTACGCATTCAAGGCGATAGCATTGATGCACGAGCTCCACTGACTGCGCGATTGGGCCATTTCTACCAGTGTCATCAACCATTGGTGAGTTGAGTCCCGGGGTCCCCATTCAGGGAGGCGGCAGTTGTCGATCCGACTAAGTTTACTGGCTAGTGTTTTCATACTCCGTTTCCAGGTCAGACACTGTCCACCTCTCGGTAGCCTCCACTCAGCACAGGAGTGAGTGAGGCAGACAGTCTTCTGGCATGCGGAGTGCATGTCCTAACCAGCGTAGCCTATGAAGCGTGAGTAATTCATCTATCGCGGAAGAGTTCCTTCTTCCTAAGACCATCTGGTGTACTTCAGCATTACTAGTCCGATGTTCCCACCAGACCTGACCAATGCTTCGGAGACACCGATGGTCAAACACTGACATCTTCCGTATGTCCTCTGCGCGTAGGGGCCACGTCTACGACCCATAAAGCAGTATGGATCGCACCACCGCAGTGTAAACGCTGCCTTTGGCAGACAAACTGACGTCATGTCGGCACCATACGTGTCGGTGGTTGGCAAAAGCTGCTCTGGCCTTTCCGGTTCGAGAACTAATCTCATCTCCAGCCAGTCAACCAGAAATGATACAGCTGCCCAGGTAAGCAAATTTATCTACCACATCGATTGGCTTGTCTGAGAGCGTCAGGTTTTGGTTTGGTCCCACCCGGTTTTGTAGCGGCACTTTAAATTTTGCAGGTATGAAGCACATGCCAAACCGTGCGGCAGAGTTACCTAGGTTATTTAAACTGATTTGCATTTGGGAAGGATCTGAACCAAGGAGAGCAATATCGTCTGCATACTCAATGTCAGTGAGGGAACGTCCCGGGAGTGTTTCGACTCCCGAGGTTTCAGAGGGAGGCACAGAATTTTCAAACAGCATGTCAATAACAAAGTTGAAGAGGACTACGAGAAACGTGTCATTTTTCACTGCTATTCAGCAAAACAATATATTCCTCTCCCTATTTAAAACATTAAACGCAAGTGTAGTTGGTTGCGAAATTTTTAGAAATTACACTCACATCACTCTCATTTGAACAGTTCACCTCCGGTTTTGGTGCAGTTATTCTGATGAGTCCATACCAAGTAGAGTAATCGCTGGACTTCATTTTCGCTCAGTCAGTCAACCAGCTGACTAACTGTTCATCGAAATGCGGTGGTTCCATCTGACAGCTTCGTTCACCAAGGAGAAGGAGTAGAATGGAATGAAATCCATGAGTCTGAAGGTCTCACAGGTCCGCATGTTCCGATTTTTAATGCATGCTGTTCAAAGACTCAGGATGACACATCCAGAGGGCTGAAATAGACGAACCAATGAGTTGCAGTTCCTGAGACGCCAAATCCATATCACAGCCTATGACGCTTAATGATCACACACTGTTTGGTCTGGTTTGGTGTTGGTTACGGAAAGTTACTTCTTTCATCTACATCCGCGCACCATCACGCATACTAATCCAAACAAGACCTCTGTTCCAAAGCCATGTTTACCTCAGCCGTGCATGTGGTCTGCCGATTTAGCTACCGCGGAAGCTGCCTCATGCTCAACATGCGCACTTGAGCTCATAGTGTCTCACCCCATCGATCTTCCTAATAGATCAGCAGCTTACGCCTGTCAGTGCCGTTAGTAAACCCCTGGTGTGATTTCCACAATGGCCTCGATGTTGATATCCTCCAGATAACAAACCAGCATTGGCTTTAAGGCAGTGAAGGAGCGAGAGGGACTTCAAACATCCTTAAATGGACTATCACACACAATGTACACGAAAATGGAGTTCTTCAGCATGAATGAGCTCTGGTTCGCAGCCCTATATTCTGAAAGGCTTTGGTACGTCGCTATCAATGGTGCGATGGTGCAATTTCTAAAAGGTGGTTTCACTTACCAAGCTCTGAATTTTAAGCTAAGAACACTTGCTTCAGAAGCTCTGCGACTTCTGTGTAGAAGCCTAACGTAGATGAACTTCCTTTTAATCTGTAGACATGAGGTCCTTCTTATGAGGACCTTGTCATAGTAACTATTTTCAGGGCTTTTACAAATTTGTCTTTTCTCCACCAATCCGATGTAGTGCCGGTTAGGTAGCAGAAAAGCCTCAAATGCCACCGCTGTCCTAATGAGATGTTTGATTACTTTCTATACCTTTCCAGTTAACAGACTGAAAGGCATCAGGTTCCTTTAATGATGGATGAACTGCTGGTTGAATCGCCCTACTAACCAAAGGATTTTTTGAAAGCACTTCTCGGAAGATGTGTCCCTTTTAAAAATGCGATAGTTCAAAACGATAGTTCCCGAGTAGACGAAACCAAGTGCGAATAGCTGACACACTACCTAGGTGTGATCATATGAGTAACCGGAAATTTATGGACACAACGTGGCACACATTAAAGAAGTCCGAACGTCCCTTTGCAGGGACGTTTTTTTCTAGTAACACAACGAACATGGGATAATGAACAAACTGAGGTTTCCCCGGTGCGGCTCACTCACTATAGGGTTGCTGGAAACCATTCGGCTGCCAACCACCGGTTCCGCTGTTCTTTGGGTTCTTCAGGTGCGCGTAGTCCCCGAGTCTCCATCAACCTTGTGTTCTACTTGAATACAAAATTGTGCGCTGCGGGTGAAGTGAACACATTTGTAAATTAAATAGATATTAACGACTCTCACCTGAATACTAGTTTATGATAATCTTCCACTGAATGTGCTGCTCATGTGTTAATTCGTACGACGTTCAAGATAACCAGGTAAGTTCGAGCAGAAAATGAGTATGCTGGAAGCTCTGCGTGGGGGGTGGGAATCGCCTATGTGATCAGTACTAAGAAAGGTGAAACAGCCACCAGGCTATCGAATTACTTTCAGTAACCCGTTTAAACAGTACTATTTCAAGAAAATGTATCTTGTTATCTTGAATATCGAGCCAACAGAAATATGTGACGGTCTTTGAGCAACCTGTTCGTTTGACCTATATCATAAATGACAGGCTCAGTCTGCCAGTAGCAATTAAGTAAGTGGAAAATGAATGCACTTAACAGCGCCAAGTTTTTCGCCGATGATATTATTAGGGATGATGGCTACAGCACATTTATTTTTCAGGCTCATGAGTTATTGTTCAGCGCATTGGTCTTTAATTTTGAAAGAAATTTTCCGAAACCGTTCATGAATTAGAGCGGTTCCGTTCTATGTTTGGTCGACATATCTCGTGTAGTGTTGCTCATTAGCAGCAGTATGGTCTACCTATTCCCGGTATATCTCTTCTGATAAATTCCTGCTCCTCATTTAGGCATCATTTGAATTCAGTACTTGATTGCCTTGTTTGCGTGTGTGTTTTCTGTTCTGACGACAAATTTACTTCAGTAGAATGCAGAACCAATCTGCAGTTTTTCGCATAGACATAGTGGTTGGTCTTTTATGCATCAACGATTCCGGTTAGACACACGATTGATGAATCAGTTTGAGAAATATAGGTCTGCCGTTTGAATATTCCTGGTGAACCATTACGGATGCCAGCATATTCCTGACGTTTCCTTATGTAGGAATTGTTTTCGTTTGGAAGTGACAGAAAAACAGCAAATTTTCCTGCTGAGTTATTTTATGTCTGAGCGCATTGCTAATTAGGTGTGACGAGGAAATACGTAACCTTAACTTCCTGACTTATTCATCCATTACGCGTCTCAGTCAAATACCAGTGCGAATTTGACAGCGCATAAATTACCTTGTGAACTCACCTTCAGACAGCTTACGCTCACACCACTCACTTCTAAATACAACACCGTATCGGCACTATACTGTGCTATATCAGCAGCCTGAAAACTCTGGTAAACAAGAACTTTAAAAATTCAGGACGGCTGTGTAAAACTGTTGAATAAAGCAGAATAGAAGGGGCTATTCAACACTTTCTCGGTTTAAGCTCGTAATCCACGCAGTTGCACTACATTTATCGTGAACCACTAATAAAAAGTCTCGACCAACAGACATTGGGTCACTATGCTCAGGAAGGCTTCAGTTCCCATTGAGATGCGTGAGTTGTGCACTAATGATTCTTCCCAGTAAGACTGGGACAGCATTACTGTGATCCTCATTTTTCTGGGGTGGATTCGCTCGAATTACAGAAGGAAATCTTGACTGGGGCTCATTATTACACTCAGTTGGATAAAAATTTGGTTTTCATGGGAGGCTCACCTGAATCAAGAGATTCAGCTGGGATTCAGGGGATTCTACCATGAAAAACAAACTGGTATGCAGATTAATGTATTTTCCTAATTTCGTGCAATCTGGGTTCAAGTGGAACATAAGTTTGAGGGAAACTCTGGGACTGTGCCTACCTAATGAGCCCAAGAAACCGTTCGTGGGTTGTTGAGGAGTTTTCGGCAGCCTTATGAATGGTGTGTTACCTCTATTCGACGTTTATTATTGTTTTCATTCAGAACAAAGGACAGTGTCATCCACGTGCTCCATTCCGTTAGTATGTTGACCGTGAACCGTGGTGTATGAGTTTCCATCACACCGTCAATAGCGAAGTTGGACAAATGTGATAGACTGGACTTCCATTTTTGGACCTCATTTTGTATGGAGAGAGCCCATAACTGATGATTGTCAGTAATTGTACCTCTAAATGAGAGTAGAAGAGAGTAGAATATGTCCCATTGAAAGCGCGACTATTAGCCGATCAAAGGATGCCGCATTCTGCACGTTACCGGCATCTATATTTCATCACCCGACCCACCGGGTTTTGGTCAGGTGATGTATTAGAACCTTACTGAACTGCATGTTTTGCTGAAGCGGTGGGTATTGTCATCAAGTGAATGATCTGAGGGATGAACGGAAAGGTGCATCATTTATCTGTTGGCTTCGGACCATGGACAATTCCTGGCATTTGTTGCTCGAAATCAATAACCCGTAAATCATGGATAGTTTTGACAGACAGTCGCGAATTCTTGTATGAGCTGATATTTTCTAGTAAAGAGTGTCTTTCTGTTACCTACATGTCCCCAGTCAGGCAAGCACACATCACATGCCAGCTCATGACCCAGTACTTCACTGATTCGGAAAACCGCCATTTGTGCGCGTGCTCTATGCTAATGCTGAGTGAGATAGTGCTTAACAACTTTGTGTACCAATATCTGGTATTATCTGCGCAAGCTTCAGATCATTCGTAGCCCATGTAACCCATGTAGCCCATGAACGTGTTTCTATGTAGACAGAGTAATTTATTTGCGAATGAAAAGAAAACCAGTCGGGCCGGGATGATAGAGGAAGGCTCGGGATTCAAAACGACAGCAAGCTGACAGTGACTTACCCGTTAGCATGTCCATTTCTCGATTCCATACTAGAATATACTACGTATACCCACTGCGGAGAATCATGTCTTCCCTTGGTTGCCTGTCACTCGTTAGCCCCTTTTCGACCTCCCGTAGGTGACATACGGATCAGGGAAGTACCATTGCCCAAGGCAAACTCAAAGGTTTTTTTTGGTTCGCTATTTCAACTCGTCGGTTTGTCTTCCTGCTGTCTCTCAAGTTAGCGCACTGGTTAAGGTGTCAACTTACTGACTGACTAGAAGGTCCGTGGTTCGAATCCAAATTTGGCATAGTAACTGCTCCTATCTAGGCTTTGGCAACTCGGCGGCAGCTTAGCTGCCAAAATGGTGTCGCGATTATTATTTATTTTTACTGTTGTATCTAATATGTCTGCGTCGTAAATTGTTGCATTGTATTACTTTGCATTGTGTTGTACTGTATCACATCGTTTTGTGCTTCAGAGTCTGCCTAAAGTCTCAGAGTGTTCATTTTAAACTTCGTGAGTAACACTCATTTGTGTGCGCCCCGCTGTCTCATATTAGCGGTACAGGCCACCCCGCGAATATCGGATGTTGGCTATTTATCCCCAAAAGATCAGACGCGTATGGGCCATCATTTGGACGTTAAAACTTCCTGCGTCCCGTTCCTCGTCCCATCCGACATCCTCCGGTTTGCGCCGAGTGAAGACGCACACTCGGCTCGACGAAAACCAAAAACTGGGTAGTCGATCGGTGTAGCTTGATGTGCCAACTATATTTGGAAGCCGATGCCGGTCCGCTGTGCACAGCACTCACGGCTTTTCGTTATCTTTAAGCACCTCCACCCCCTATTAGTTTAGGAGTTATAAACTTGAACTTAGTTACTTCAGCCCAGATAGTTGCTGAAGAAAATAAGAACAGTAGGGATCAAACTCGCATAACCGTAGAATAATCGCAAAGGATGACATAGGTTTGCGCAACCCAGCGTGACCCGGACAACTTAGATGCGGGACTGACCGCTTCATCAAAAAAACACTCGTAAATCCCAATGATCGAAATGAACCACTTTTAATCAAATTTGCGAGACATGCACCACAGTCTTACTATTCTCACGTGCTTCTGTCCTCCATATTCTCGGCTGTGAAAGCTATAGTTGGTTTCAATTCGTCTTGTAATCTATACTTCGCCAGACATTGCTGGTGGAGTTCAAGTTCGTACAATGAGCCAGAAAATGACGATTGTGGTAGAATAAACGAACATTTGAGTTAGGTGGTGTGCATGGGCACCTCGCCTCGTTGGAAAATCATATCACCATCCGAACTATTAAAAATAACTCAACTAAGGCATGTATTCAATGCCATTACATAGACGTCTTACTTAGGCTCTGTCTTCAGTATCTCCAAACGGCTCGTCTCACTTCCAAAACCACCTTGGTGATTTCAGTTATAGAAAGAGTTCCCTTTCCCGAGATTCCCTCGGTAACGGTACGCTATTTAACAGTCAAGAGTGAAATACTTCTCACCACTGCCTACCAGGTTCCTCATTTGTGCTTCAGAATAATGTGATTCTCTGCCTTCTTCAAACTCTCTTTTATGTGGATTACTTTGGGTTATGGAACCTGCTTCATGCTCACCTGAATTAGGTGGGAGGCAGTTTTAAGTATTTCGTCTTTATAATTAGACCGCACCCCGTCTCCTTCCCACTATCTTGTGTTTGTACGCCGATACTACTACTTCTTCAAGCTTCTATAGTGGTGGAATACGTAGCAGTTTCTAACTCATTCATTTGAGAGCTATCGATCAGCTAGTCTGGAGAGTACATTTGGCTAGTGGAAACTGTTCCTATTCGACAAGGAAGCAAGCAAAACCCCGAAAACTGAACTCCGTAGTTTAGAGCACAGAGATGCTTGCTCACCACCCATACGATTTTGTAACAGAATCGTTTTGACTTATTTTGGCCGTAGAGCATTTCGCATCCCCAAGCATGGTGGATAATTATCCCAAGGGTTCATGCACTTACCATCAGCGTTTAATATACATTCGGTAACTGTTCATTTAGTATTCAGGTTTGTGTATCATCAGTTGACAGACAACAAAAGTAGCTAGACAAGTCACAGTTAGCTGCTATACGCACGCTGATCCTCTTCACAAAATTTACTCACCAAGAAAGAAGTAGCTAGTTGTGTTCATAGGTGCTCTCTCCTTTGGAGCACTACGCCAACGGATAGCTCTTGCGGACTTTATTATCATGTTATTATTTTTATTATTACACGATAAAATACCGAATCTGGTTGTCTGCACTAATGATTTCCCTCTTATAAAGCCCCTCAGCGAAAGACCAGAATGTATACGTTTACATTCCTACTGGATTTTAGCTATAAGAGGAGGAATCTTATATGAGCTGAGAAATTCTTAAATACATTCTGCCTGAAACAACTGTCTCTCAAACGTCGAGACAGCCAGTTCTGGAGCCTCATCAGAGTAAAGCACGAAAATGGGGTCTTGTCAAACAATTTCCTCAGAAACGGTGTTGCACTCACAGTTATCAGTTACATTCTGGCACCAGAGCTCGGATTGTTGTGGTTGCAGTCGACCAAAAGAATCAGGCGCCTTCCTGCAAGAAACGAAAGCACACTTCTGATAGAAAACTCCAAGTTAGTGACCGATTTTTATATAGGGTTCCCGATTTGTTTTTCAATAGCGTGCAAACTCACCCATTTCGATTAGCCGATCAGCACTGGTAGCCATTGTTGGCATCCCTGTGGAAGCGTTTACACTTCCGATTGCAGGAAAATGGCTTGTTAGTTTGCCAACTGACAAGGAACCAGAAGAAACTAATGTAGATAGGAGAGTTTAGGCTAGGTTTGCAAGCTTGCATCAACCTTACTCACTTTAAAACTTTTTAAAACTGACAATAACTATGCGGCTGATGGAGTTTGTATCAGGGTACAACAAGCTAAAGCAAGTTTGAATTCAACG
This sequence comes from Opisthorchis felineus, assembly GCA_004794785.1. Lineage (NCBI taxonomy): Eukaryota > Metazoa > Platyhelminthes > Trematoda > Opisthorchiida > Opisthorchiidae > Opisthorchis > Opisthorchis felineus. The sequence continues at coordinate 2,257,006 of SJOL01006586.1, forward strand.
AACTGTATCATAGTGGTATGAATGATAACTCCCTGGTGTCCAGTTAATTCACCCCGAAGAGATGCGCGACTTCGGGAGCTTCTCTGGTCCTGGATGAACGGACGTCCATCCGATGGAGTGAGTTTGTTTCAGTAGATAAGTGATCAAACGCCGTGGCTGGACTATCAAGGTGCGGCAGGTTCTGGCAAGGTCAGCTGGTTCTCAACAAAACATCATGAACTCTTATTGGAAGTACCATGATTAGGTTAGCTTGATGGACCTCCGAATAAAGTTACCGACCCTGGGGTGTAAGGTTCGAGAGGGGCGCAAAACATTTGCTCAGTGTCAGACTTATCGTAGAACCGGTTGTTTTTTTATCCAGGGAGTGTATTCTTGTACACTGTCATCGAATTATTCTAGACGAGCGACGAAGATGGTAAGTGAAGTGTTAGTCGGTTCGTGAATAGAGGTTATTCTAAACCAAACTCGCCGGCATATTTCCTCTTCTCCTGACAAAGAATCGAACATTCTTGCCCTGCAATCGAAAGTCACATCTACCAGTGTTTTCCATCATGCCAGGCCTGTTGTACCTTTTTTTCGTTCAGGTGTGACCCTCAGCCATACTAGTTCCAACAGCCGAAATTCTCACGTTTATCTACGTGAATTATTGCTTGGATATTGTCTTAGCACGATCTTGTAAGACAAACCTACTTGATGGATTGATTACTGACCGTTGGTTTTTTCTCTGAGCCGTTCAAGCCTTTCGGAAACGTTACATAACTAGTAGAGACGGCATCATCATTGCGCTCGGAGTGGTGAAACTGTCTGGATTTATGCTTCCGTGGGTTTAGATAAGGTCTGTTCACCTAGAACAGCCTTGGCTTGTCGGTGATAGTTGGAGTGAGTATTCTCACTGGATTGTTGCCTGACCTGTATCCCAATTTGGAAAACGCCTGGGTGACCCTAAGACTTTGTCTCTATGACCCGGCTGCCGTGATTGTTGTTCGCTTGCCTTTACAGTCAGTCCCGAATTTGAGCCCGTTTACCTGACGGTCGGTTCTGTCCAGATGAGATGCTGGTTTTTCGTTTGTTTGGGTGAGTAGAATAGTTGACTAGTTTAACTCAACTGACTGAATGCTTGGCGAAACTACAGTTTCCACAGTAGACTGGTTGGTAGAACGGTTATGGAGGTGACCGATGGATCTGAGTGCCGAATCAGAACAAACAGTGGGCAACGCTAGACAGTTTCTAAACGAATCGCACAACGTCAAAATAGAGGAGGATGACATTTTGTTGTCGTTTGGCCTCACCATTGTATTCACATGAATCAGCTACAACCCTGTCAAACAGACTGGTTGAATCACTCCAAACGAATCCAAGCAAATCAGGGAAATGAAAGCCGGAAGGTATATGCAACCTTCAAAAAATTTCCATGGATTTGCACTTGACACTTGAAGGGCTCCAAAGAACTCTAGTAGGACCTACTGTTTCTGTATTCTTCCCCAAATAAGCGCACGGGGAACCGGAACATACTATAATGCCAGTATTCAAACCCAAGCTCATGTAGGTACAAAACGGAGCGTAGTGCAGAACGTTCACGAATCTTTCAATACGATATTTGAATGTACCAATTTTACCGTCGAAATTAAGGACATTGGCCAAACACCATTTCTGGAAGCAAGGCCTCGTACAGAAGCATGCAAACGTGTATGCATCAGAAGTAGGCACATACTGATAAAATACTAAGTTACCATAGCAACTATCCTGTGAAGCGAAAAAGGTTGCACTCAAATCCTACTCAAGAGGGTGGCGACGCACTGCACTACAGCGTAAGCCAGACGGAGCGAACGAAACAATCTACATAATGTAGTTCAAAATATCATATACCTTCAAAATTTTATCAGGGGCTTCATTGAATAGATTTTGTCACCGGAACAACAGCAATCCCAAGCAGATGTCAAGGCGTTTTCAGTGACCCTATGAGTAGTATGTTAGTTTAGACTAAAAAGACAGCCATTCTGTACATCATAGGCATAAGTGGATTGAAAACAACCAAAAGAGATTTCAGTAGCTCACAAAGCTGATAATACGTTTAAGGAATCGGTCTCAAGGGAGAGGACAAGATCGACGGACGTCCTAGAATCAACTCTGTGGACAAGAAAAAACTGCACTGACCGCAATAAGCATTGCACTGGACAGACTGGAAACTTTCTATATATAGGCAAAGGGACATAAGTCGGTTATCAGAAGATACGACACTCTGTCCCTTGCTTCCATGCACGAAAATTGAAATCGATCTGGGAATCCTTAAGATCTTGAAGATACAATAAATCATAGTGGTTGTTTTGGAGCATGTGCTTCGCATCCAATCGGTACACCGAAACCGACCCCTCATACGCTAATACGAGCCCAAACCCTCCAACTCTTCTGGCCAAAACTGACCATAAAATATATAGACCCGGAAGCAAGAGTGACCGTGAAGGCAACCGAACAACGGTCATGGCGACGAGGCTAGAGAGACAAACGCTCAAGACCACTAATCAAGAGAGAGGTCAGGGCAACATGGCAGTTGGAATACTCGCCCCAACTACCAGTGATAAGTCAGTGTTAAGGTCGGTAAGGTATAAACTCATGCACGCACAATCCCCGTAGTTACACCCACAACGCGCCTCCACTGCGAACGCAATGACCTCACCCCGATTGGTGCTGAGACCTTGCAACCACACCCCACAGCTAAGAGAACAAATTAGCGGCCATCGGTATGACGTGAGTTACTAATATTTTCTACACTTGAGCAAACAGCTAAATGTGCAGTTTCAACGTCCACTCCATCGACGGAACTCTACCTGTGTTGCTATGGGGATCGCTCCATCGAAGCGATATGTCCAGCAGGCGTAAGTGTTGCACTGAGTGGCAGACCTGAAGTTGTCCCATTAGAATGAATTCTCATCGATGGTCGATTGTATATTATTAGAGTAGATAGTCAGTGTGAACTAGTTACGGTTCAAAATTAGGCTTGTTAAAATTGAAGTCTCCAGCACATTTTGCTTTTTTGACGAGTTGCAGTTAAATTAGACGTCGTACTGGGCATTTTCGAATCCTATCAACTTGTCCTATGGGCGTCCTTTCATTCCGGGACGCAGTTGACGTTGAACTATGTGACTTAAAGAGTGATGTTGTGGGCTTTTGGGAAGGGGCGATACTGTAAGTGGGCTTCTGGGAAGGAGGCCGCTAGTGTGCTCGCGACATGCGAATGCAAAGGGTGTAATAGTTTTTTGTTAGCAAGAATAGTAGCGAGATGACTTAAGTGGTTAGAGCACAGATTTACTGACCGGAAGGTCCGTGGTTCAAACCCGACCTCCACCTCTCGACTTCCTCTGTCTAGGCTTGGGCAACCTGACAGTATCCCAGCCCTCATGCTTCCTTTGGGTGGCATGGCAGCTAGGCAGCAAAGGGGCGTTACAGCCGAACGATTACCTTTTTTAATCTTTACGTCAGTCGCCGCTTGGCTAGCACGGCCGAGTGTTCTTCATCACAATGTCAACTACTGTGTTGTGTTTGGTCTGTTGCCGACTAACTCCACAGCCCTGCTTTGCTTGTGCATGCGCCTCTGAGTGTCTCCAAGTTCAACCGGTGTATGTCACCCATCCAAATGACGGGAAAATGGTACATCAGGGGTTTTCAATCTCACAAACAATCAGAACCAGAGGACGGTTTGTGCACATGTCTGTGCACATGTAAGCATGAGGAAAAATACTTCTACTTCATATCTGTCGTGGGATTTGCGGGATATGTATTGTATGTATGGTGAGTCCACGCCGGGACAGGAGAACGACTGTCCAAACGAAAGTGTTGTGAGTATGAACTTCTACTTGAGTTGTTGGTGGTTGCGGGATTTTGTAGAAGACATACTCACTCGTTTGAATAATCGTCCTCCTGTCCTGGCGCAATCATTCTGGTGAATCCACACCAAAGGAGGAAGCACTGGACTCGAGTTTCGCTCTTACTAGAGTTCATTATCTGCTTCAACCAGGTGCTAATCGTCTCACGTATCTGACCGAGGCACTTGTGTACTGCACATGATAAAGCACGGTTGGCGGTCGTGGTGGTGGTGGTGGTGTTTGTTGTTTTAGCGGAACACTCAGCTGAATCCCGGTTGAATCTTTCGTTTATGATATTCTTCAGCGGGAACTTGCTCCGGTCTCCCGTTGAAACCAAATTGGTGCGCAAATGAGTGTGGTTCGCGAATTTTGCATTCAAGTAGAACATAAGATTGGCGAAAAATCGAGGAATTCGCCCACCGGAAGAGCACCAGGAAAGGTGAAACCGGTTGTCGGCTTTCAAAGAGTTTTCAGCACCTGGTCAGTAGTTTCTTTCAAGGAGTATGCCTTTGTTTTCCTTACACCGTTGACTGAATCCGTGTTCGATGGCGAACGGCCATACTGAATCTGCCTGGTTAATTATCCGCAACTAGTTGCACTTTCCACTTGAAGGGTGGTAGGTGCGACTTGCCGAACGCCCACTTTAAGGTCATCAAAACGTGCGATTGATTTGGATTTCAGTGAAGGAAACTTTTGGCAGCGGAATACAAATGCTACCCGTATGACATTTTTTGTCGCGATCTGCGACGCCTTTTGGGATACCTTACGGTATAAATATTTTCATTTCTCCGGAAGGTTTACCGATTATTCGGGGGTAGGAATGGGCTTTTCTCCGAAATTACAGTATATTCTGTGGCGCACTAAGTTCTAGAGGAATACAGGACACTGGTTTCCAAAGCAACTTCAATATAATCGAAGACGAATCCGATAACTCTTCTGATATTATAGAACACTGGTTTGCAGCTCAATGTGAAATTGGTCAGTAGTTTCACAGCTGGATATTTCCGTCACTTTCTCGAGATCCACGAAAATTCCGAGGAGGTGGGAAATGACAGTTCTAAAATTGGCTTATGAATTGTGACCAATTTTTCGACTTCACTCATCCGGAGACTGAAATCTATTCAGCAGCCTCTCCAGTTCTGTCACCAGTGGTGACGTGCAATACACTTTAATTGAAAGGTTCTAGTATTAACCAATAAGAAGATTAAATATGGAATTTTGTTAAATGCAAAAAGGGCAAATGCCTAGCAGTGGGAAAAAATAGACTTAGAGGCGCAATGCTTACAGGTTAGAACTACTGTAATAAATATATATGAGTTATATATATAATGCATAACACTTAATACAAGGTAGAAATTTTTTGGCTACTTTCTGTGGTTTGAACTCGGAGCAGAAATGTTTTCAGTTTCACCTAAATCCAAATACCAGCCACTGACTGAAAATCGGTTTTTATTTTATAAAAGTTACTTTGTAATGACTGGTGAATCCGTAGCAGGAATAAAGTATGATCCTTCGGATCTAGAGCTGTTCACTTATTAGGATTCTTTTTTCAGGTGTTAAAGCTCGGCTGGAGAAAATAAGCCCTTCTCAGTAGGTAGTCAGATTAGAACCAGACAGGCAGATATTGACATTTACACAAGTTTGATCATTTAAATGGATGACCTTGAGTGACACTCATTTTTCGGAAGAAAAGCAATGTGATATTGGGGTACGGTGGTTGCAGACTTGCGTGGTCAGAACAAACAAAAGATTTCAAAACATTTCATGAATGTTAAATGTTACTCGATAAGTTGCCAGTGTAGTAAACAAAATATTTCGAGTTGAAATTGGCGCGAAAATCTATTGAGCTGATAAATTATGAACCCTTTGCGATTTCGTGAGGTTTCAGATAAGTTTCAGATAGGTACTTTGGACCTAAGAACTGACCTCTTGTCACTTTGCGCCTGAGTGTGTTCATTCTTATTGCGCTTCCTCAGAGAGTTCCTATAAAGTTATGTTTGCCATGAAATGCAAATGCATGCTGTGGACTACAGAGTCTCTTCAGTTCATTTAGTGTAAACTGAAATTCCGGGGCCACGGTATGGCAGTTTATGAATGCTAAGATTGTGCCATCCAGGAGTAGAAACAGAGCATGCAAGACGTAGCGTGCTATCTTTCTATATCGGTCTATAACCATCGGTTCAACTGCCAGTAAGTTGTATGCTGACGTTCTTTCGAAGTTGACTTAGTTATAATGATAATAGTTCTTCAATTGTAACACCATTCGGTGCGTAACTGCCAAGCCACCCGAAGTAAGCATGAGGGGCGAGATACTGTCAGGTTAACCAACCCTTGACCGGAGCTGTCGAGATACAGAGGTTGCGTTCGAACCACGGACCTGCTGGGCAGAAAGTTCACGCCTCAACAGCTGAGAAGTATAGGTCTAATTCGATTATTTCTTCCGATAGTAACTTGGGTCTTTATCAGTCGACCAATCACCGATCACTAGCACAATTAAAGCTGCCTTCATACAGTTCAGCCTGCGTAAAACTCCCATCCGTATGATGTCGTTAGAAATCTATCTCCATCCTACACTGACCTCTATTGGCTGGCCCCGTTGACGACACTCGTAGAAGCAACTTCCCAAATTCTTATGAATACAGTTAAAAGTCTTTGTTCTACACAGTCCAAATTCTGAAGTTAAGGAATGAAAGCTATCTTTATGGAAGCGCGCATGGTTACGGCATTCTCCACAGCATTCACCTCTCTGGAATGATCACTTAGACCGGTTTCACCAGCGGTCACCTAAAAGGGATTTTACTGTGCATTTTTCGCTTGTTCGGAAGCGAATCCATATGCTTTTCTGAAGACGGCAAACACAAACTCTTCTCGCTGTTCAGACCTTCATCCTTCAGACTTTCATCCTTCAGAGATGAAAATGCTGCTTTTTCAGCATAATGTTTCGTCCGACCTACTGTTGATTATTGAGAAGGTCAGTTAACCTACCACGAAATGAGCTTTTTACTTCTAACTTAATTGGTGTGAAGCACAAAACATAACCGAACTCCACTTTGGTATTCAATTCTTGATGACTTCATCTGAGCTAAATGAGCAGAAATATTTTCATCGAAGCAACGTAAAATACACATTGTGACACCGTACTATTCTGTCGACAGCTTAAGGAGATCTGTGGATTTTTATGGAAGTTTTGTCCTGTAATTGAAGCAAGTGTTTGAGGCCCTGTCGAGTTTCGTGAGATTCGCACTGCTGAGAATTCCCAACAAGGATGAAATGGCTGTACAGAGCTTCTTGGCTTTTCAGTATAGATGGGCTTCACTTACAGGACGAAATCTCCATTCATGTATTGGACTGTGGAATTTTTTGCTAAATAGTCCTTGTCATTTTCCAAACTGCTATACATAAGCTGTGTACAGAAGGACCCGCTGTCGCTTTGAAGTTCCCGTTAAAAATCAGTGGTTACGTACCAGGGATACTCTTTCCTCAGAAACGGATCGACAGGAAGTACGGAAAGTATTCTTATTTCACATCAGCCTATGAAATCCGAGCCATGTTATTCCGCATTCAGTCAGCCAACTAGAACGTGAGAACATTAGTTATACTGGAAGTGGAAGTTTTCTGGCTTTATTCATTGGAG
>SJOL01006586.1:2270602-2299107 GCA_004794785.1 Opisthorchis felineus
TACCAATTTATCTTTGACAGGATCCTTGCTTGGAACACAGCTGAATCTCTTGTCAGTGATGTTCTTCTTCGAGTTCGTTAGTTGAAGGAGATCACCATAAACGAGAGATTCAGCTGTTCCAGGTGAGTCTCTCGTCAAAACCAAGTTGATTGAATTAGTCAAATTTCGTGCAATTTGGGTTCAGTAGAACATAAGGTTAACGGAAACTCGGGGACTGCACCTAACTGATCAGCCCCAAGAAGGACGAAACTGGTCGTGGGCTGTTGAAGAGTTTTCAGCAAACGCATGAGTAGCGTATTACGCCTGTACTCCCATAGTAGTTTACTCTAAGTATGATCACTGCTACACAGCACGAAACTGAGACCTCCACGTGAATCCCAACAAATGTCAGTCTGATTATCTATCAGTTGCAGAAAGGAAAGCAATGAAAACTCTTATACGGGCAAGTGCTGCACATTTTTCAGCTTGTTGCTCATATTGAGAACAAATTTGTCTAGAAAATTTTGTGTGCTTCATACCGTGATTTCCTTTGTATGGAACAGTTTAGCTTGAGTTTTGGGGGACATGTGTCCCGTGATTTCGTGTGTAAATATCTTGCTCGGAGAGTCCGCATCAACACATATCATGCCTCGCTGATCGAGTAACAATCTGAAAGAGTTACAGGGTCCAACAATGCGGTGACTTCCAATGTTATTTTGTTTATATTAATGCTATGCAGAGGGGAAAATCAGTCAGACGGAATGACACATTGCGCGGTTGAGCCTAGCTATGGGAGCAAAAGTTTCAACATTCCCGTATGATGAAACTTATGTGCAAAGTCCCCTTGAGGGACAGAATGTCGCGGATGATGCTTTCGTTGCGATACTATGGAACAAAACACCATAGAAACAGAAAACAAACCTCGATTTTTCATAATTCTGGGGGGCGGGAGCCAACATGCACCATATAATGGAATTGGAAAGTCGAACGCTCGTTGCCCCGGACCAAACAACTGGTACACGTCCCATCGAGGCGGATGCAGCTGAAGTTTGATCAATAAGACCGACACGAGACCAGCCATAGTTAACAGGCCGTCCGGCCGAATTGTTAGTGCGATGTGGACACGGACAAACAGGGAACAAGGAGACAAGCGGTCACCGACTGACAACGACGCACACATAAGCGTCAACAGTAAAAGTTTGGGAGAGGTCACAGGCGAGCATGTTGGGCTTGGGTGGCTGGTGTATCAAATGGAGACAGAATTCACGGAGATTTATCGAATGAGTGTTAGTTCGACGCTCGCGTTAACATGGGACGATGGTGAGGCGGTGTGTGGTACGTTTCATCACTGGGACTTTCTGGTGTTTTCGAATGACACTCAAATTTGTGAGGTTTTGCTGCTCTAGATTGTAGGAAAGTACCAGTGTGAGCTGTGTTTGGTAGGCAGTATTAAATATGCCCCTCGAAGTTCCTGGTACTTTCATGGAGCGGTGGTCCAGCCCTGCTTAAGCCATTTGTACTCTGGTTGTATCTCCAAGATCATTTTTCCACAACTGCGCCACATTTGTTATCATAGCGTTTGGTTACGCCTTGCACGCCTTTTCTATCCCAAAACCAATTTCGACGCTGGAAAGAGGCAATCTTCAATAGAATGGATGAGTTCCGTCCAGCTTATCGTTGTTGTATAATACTTTCTTTCTAAGGACACAGAGTAACGAGCAATAACGATTTGCGGACCTCATCGTGAGGACAACAATGCCCAGCAATCACGCTAACGATGGTGGTTGAAAAGAGTAGTTAGTATCGGTCGGGTGATTAACAACGGGGGAGGGTGCAACATGGACAACTAACGGGACAGAGAGTGGCTGCTCGGTTGGTTGCTTGGCAAGTGACCCTTTTGTGGGTAGGCATGAACGCGATCGACTTCTCTTATAGACGGCATTTAGATTATATTCTTATGTCCGTATAGATCCTTCCTGAAATTTCTTTCATATTATAAATTTCAACAAAGTCCGTCCTGCCATTCAGTTCACTTTGGGAAAGTAAAACCGACAATCAGTTTCACTTTTTGGATGCTTATCTAGCTAGGGCACCAACGGTATTGTTACAGGGGTTTGTGCACAAAAATCCACATGGACAAGACAGTACACGGTTTTATATCATTGAGACACAAAACAACTCTGACATACACTTGAACAGACTGGGTTAGACAGATGTGCTTAGGTGATACACTATGTAACTCTAGTGGTTGTTTAATCGCATTTCTCCTGCAAACTCTTTACGCGTGTGTGTAATCAACTTTGTGGACACCTACAGGCTGCCCCGCATCAGCCGTTTACAGGTAACCTTCTCTAACGTGCACTATTAGTTCCAGCGTTGTGTGGCTCATACGATGCACTTCCTGTCAACTTTTACCACTTGTCCGTAACTGCGGCTTCCATCCGGGTAGGTCATGATTCTCTCTTTCCTGGCAGGTTATGTATTTAGCAACACACTGATCAGCCTGAGGGTTCAGCCACACATCAGCATATACACCAGTAAAGACTGCTGGCTAGGCCAGCCGGTTCTCATAGCCAGTCAAACATGCAACAATGATTCAGTTTAAGAATGGACATAATTCCGGCGGAAGTTGTGTGCCATTTCCGTTCTGTGGATCCCATATTTTGAGTGTGTCGTATTTTTCTTCGGGTGGTGATTATTTGATTAGTTATTATTATTATTATTATTTGATTAGTTGATTTCAGTGCATGAGTATTCGTTCGAATGCTCGCGACATTTTCCATTCGTTGTGCTGCCTTACGGGACCGCGTCACGATGAGCTTTGATGGCCGACCCCTACTCCCCCACCCCGAAGCAAAATCTGCTCGAATCCCAGTTCCACTATGGATACAGTCATTGATGCGACTTCCTCAGGATATCAACCCACTTGAATATATCGCACAAAGACGGCCTGATCACAAAAACAGTCGACTATCGCATCTGCCAACTTTTTACAACTAACGTTTCCAGTAGCATCACTTAACCAAGCACACCAAGCGGAAGCTTGAATACCGTTTATGCCAGAATGACAGTAGACCCAGTGGCACGGTCAGAATTTCTGTCGCCTCATGTACAGTTTACACTGATCACGTGGTCAACCCAGGCAAGTCCCTCTAGAGGGTATCGTGTGAACAACCAATACCAAGCCAAAGACGCGGCCTGGCAACATCTGAGGCAGTCAAACTACGACGGCTACGGGACTCGGTACTAAGCTGGCAAAAGTAGCGCCCACGAGCCTTTACTCTTCCCTGGTCACGTCACCCAAGCTGCCAGATCTATTCACTCAGGCGACATTTAGACCACTCTCTCTGCAGTTAGGTGAGACTTTATATTCTTACGGAGTAGTAATCCATATTGTCCCCCCTTTCCATTCACCCAACTGCCATTCTCAACCATCACCGTTATTTGTTTCTCTAGATGTTTATTGATCCGAAGCCGAGAACTCGAAAGCAGTAATGTTCCTTGGCACTGACTAGCCAATCTGATGTTATTGCGATGGACGTAGTTGTTTGATTGAGTTTTATAAGACTTACACGCGCTCCAGTAATGTGATCAAAATTCTGTTTTGTTCTGATCTTTGTTTCACTGTACTACTGAAAAAGTGTGATAATTGTTTTATCAGGTCGCATATCAGTAATTCGGGATTGGAAATTACAGGAGCACAAACACCAGTCGTTCACTTTGCCGCTTTCGAAGAAAGCAAGAATACAGTTCATGCCAAAATTTTGCAAACAAATGAAGACGTGACAAACTCTAAGTTCCTGAATGCCAAGAACCCAGCACTACCTACAGCCACTTCTGTCCTACCCTGAGTCATCAGTTGCCCCAGCTGCTTTCCTGGCAGTGGATTTTTGCTGCTAGCGATCCGTGCTATGTGGATTGCATGCATGGTGTGATGAATATTGACACTAACAGCTTATACTATACCTTGTCCTCAGGTTACAAGCCCTCTACCACATTAGTTCGGAGCTGTTACGTTTGTATTAGCCTGTATAAAGATGAATTATGTACGAACAGAACATGTCCACCAAAAAACCCGGTGGTTTGTGCTAGTGTGCTTTTCTATAGCTGCACGGTTCAGAGTTGATATTCGCTTCTGTTTCGTGCTTAGTATTTCTGGCAGTTTATCAGAACACAGGCAAGCACAAACGTATTAATATTTGATCACAGTAACAAAGAAAACTGCGAGCAGGTCTGTTTGCATTTTTAAACAACCATCTTTGTATCACAACTGATTAGTAGCAAGTGGGAACGATTTAACTCCGGAGGACATTTTTCCGTCCAACGCACCTGACAATTTGAGTTGATGCAGCGACAAAATACGTTTGATTTCAACTACTTCCTTCTCACGGTGAATGTGGGGGTGTCAAAATGGGACTGAAACTACGGTAATCATGATGCATTTGAGTAGAGCAGACAAACAGTTGCTACTGTGGGAAAATAACGGGATTTAAACCAGACTGTAAAGGTAAAACTAGTGTCAAATTGTATTACGCCGGAAATCCTTTAAACACGACCGCATCACAACGACATAGAATAAAAACGGAGTTATTCGGATGGTGTTGTAGCACCAAGAGAAAATGATGAGTTGCGTGTGTAGTTCTTGTGTTGTTTGTTTGTTTCTGTTTCCCAGAAGTAGAATCCCGACCTACTCCAGTAGAAGACTCGCCCCACTCCCGAAACAGACTACGCAGTCATCAGAACCATCTTGCTATTTCCTAAAATCTTTGAAAGTAATCCAAGTTGAACGCGGTCTGTGATATCATTAAACTCATTGTGATGCACAAAAGCCACGCAGTGCTTCGGTTGCTACGATAGACGAGATAAGGTAGTACATTTTCTTGATGGAAAAAACTACTTGTGAAGTTGATGAAAACCCTTCCAAAGCTCACGCGTGGGGACTGCACCAACCTGATGAGCTTCAAGAAGGGTGAAGCTGAACGTGGGCTGTCGATGAGTTTTGAGCAACCCTAAAAGTAGTGTGTCATGTCAGGCCTTTAACGTTACATTTATGATGTTATACTGGCAATTTCACATGTGTTGCATGATCCTGTGCTAAGGCCGTGATCTCAAGGCAAAGAACTGGTAACTTAGCCTAAACGCACGATCTAGTAGTCCTATCTGACAGGTAACGTGTAGTCTAATTCAACGTAGGACGGTCAGGAATAATTGCGGCGAAACTGGATTCTACGAACTTCACCTGCGTTTGTTCGGTAGTCGCAACTGGGCAGCAAACAGTATATTGAATTAGATGTGGGCAGACAGTACAGACAGGTAAACCGTGGTTCTATAGGAAATTAACAGTAAATGGTGAGCAGAAATAAAGGAAAGCTCACGGCTAGATTGAACCTTGGGCAGTTAGCAACACAGGATGGCAGAGAAAGGGCAGTGTGCTATCGGACAAATTAAGCGGGCAAACCGTTGTTCAGTTCAAAGTGGTCCCACTTTGAACTGTTCAACAACAAACCCAAAAAATGGATGTGAACAAACGAATATAGAAAACAGTTAATATAGAGCTGACTTTGTATAAAAATAGAACAGTTAAGTCTTGAAACTTGAGCAGTCATCGAAAGAGTAATGAATTAGTCTGAAGAATAGGGAAACATAATTAACATGTGTAATTGAAGTTACATCTTAGAACGCTTCTAGCGTGGTGACGCGCTGTGTTCTCACTGAGCAGTCAACTTAAGTTTCCGTCTTGAGCCGACTCTTGTTTTGTCTAGCATACAAGTCATTTATTTCACTTGTTAACGCAATATGCTCAGTACCTTCTACGAACAGTTGGGGGAGAAAATCATAATTTGTATTCTCAGTCAGTCTGCATTGTGTGACACAAAAAATACTGTAGGGTTAAATACATCCGACCGGGAGTCTATTGGGCTTGTGCAACTTCAAGCAGAATAAAAAAACGGTGCGTGCGTATAGATTCAATTGTGAATACTTCCATTAGGCCGTACCGTAGCTTCCGTTACTTCCGGAGTAAACGTCAGAAACGAAACCATGATGAAAATTGACAAGCTAGTTTCGTATTAAAGTAAACATTGCTAATCTGACCTCATACCTCTACCGACAGAAGCCACGCAAGACAACAGAATCTGTACGAATGCATTAGGTTCAGCACCATTCAACAGTTGCCAACACTACTTGCTAACGCATCCCAAAAGGCTAGAAGAAAGGAATACGGGTCTAACTATTTCGTTTTTACCTTCTGATCGTTTGCACTGTCAGACGAGTCCATCTGATCCAAACTTTTCAGAGAACCCATAAGATATCCAAGCCAAACATGTTGAACATGAGTTGCGATTCAGGGTTCATTTGTAGGAAAAGCCAATACAGTAAAAGCATGCCATTAAAGACTTTAGTATACATGGATAAAAGTCCGCTTTGGAGTTTACAGGCAATGTTATTGCGTACTATCGAGAAACGTGTAACTTCGGAGCCAAACTTAAGTGTTACCCTATTCTCTCAAGAGAATGGTCGTCCAAAGGTAAGGGTTTTCGAGGCTTTGGAAGGTTAAGGTGAAATAATAAAACTTTGGATACGTAAACTCTCAAAAGCGAAATCCCAATCGATCACAAGATACCGAGTCAGTATCCTTTAGTTAGAGGTGCACTGCTCCAAATTCTTTCTTTTTCCACCTACTCTGTTAATCATCCATGCTGAGTCCGTCGACGTAGACGGATCGACTGATTCTAAATGATTTCCCTAAACACTGCTAACCGCACACAAAGTCAACACCGTTGGTGTTACAAGAAATACCTAGCATGGATTGTGTTTTGCGTGTATCTTTTTTTTTAATTCCTACCTCAGACAACGACTTTGGAACAACAATCCTCCTGCCTACGCCGCCAGAGCGCGATATTAGACAACTCAAGTTTAAGCCACATACGCCAGCAGTAACGGTCAAGAAAGTAATTGCTAGTCAGTCAAATTATCAGCTCGTTCCTCAACATGGGCTGATTACGTGCAAATATTATCGTGACCGACAACACCAACAACAAACACTATTTGACTGTTCAGGGTCGAGCAACATAGTTCAACAGAAACCGTCAAAAACTCAATGTAAACCGGTTGACTGATCGGCAACTGATCGATAAAGTGGAAAAACTGGCCGAACTCAACGCTCGATACACTTTCAAAAATAAAATCGCGGTAAAATTGAAACTTATTTCCTCTGTAGAAACAGACAACATCAAACACCAAACTTGTAATTCCATTACCTGACAAAAGGTTGGGAAGTGTTATGAAAGCTGTGCAAAAGTCTTACCATAACGGAGTTGACTGCATTTGCATTCTCTTCGCCCAGGCGTGTTCAATAAAGTGTCCACGCAAAACCTAGCAAAGCCAACTGACGACTGAATAGTAGTTAAGTGTGGTACCAGTATCTGACCCCCCACGGGCAGGGTTAGTAGAACTGTCATCTGTTTCAACTGTTTGCAGACATCCGGTGGATAACCAATATTCTCGGTCACATTCAGCCAGTCATGCGACACCATAAACTGCTAAGTTCTAAGCTGAAATCTAGGTTCAAAAGTGTGTATACCAGCAATTTCTTCCCACAGTAACCTCACTAGCTGGCCCTTATCAGATCGATACGCCAACCTCTAGCAGTTTATTCATTGTGTGGTTAAGTTACAATCCAGGTAATGTGTGAAGCATAAAGAACTTGCGAAGTCTTCTGACTTACACTTCGCATTGCAATGTTGACAACACACAACAGTAGTTGTTTTCCTGAAGGAAAACTCTTCGACATCCCACTACCGGCTTCGCCCTTCTTGGGGCCCAGCAAGTAGGTACAGTTTCCGTCAGTTTCCGTTCCGAGTTTCCGTCAGTCTTCTGTTCTAAGTGAACCCAGCTTGTACAAAAGTGGAGGAGTGCATTCATTTGCACGCCAGTTTGGTAGTCGCATTCAATTTTTGACCTACTGCTACTCGGCTAATTTTTGCGCAACTCCCAAACGAACTGAGCGGCGACTTCTGAAGTCCGACAGCTGATTCTGTCACACTGATGATTCTGTGACAAAATGTGTACCAGTATGATTTTATCGACAGTCATAGTATGAGACAGATATTGGTATACAGTGGTTAGATAGTGTATTGCATTGAGGGCAATCAGACAGCAGTTTGGGTGACTGTTTTTGGCTCAGTGTACATGAGAAGGGTAAGTTCTAAACGCACATCATTCTTCCGTGGTGTTCAGCATGATCGAAGTTGCAGGCTTTGAGCAGGCGGATGTACAAATGCATGAGTTCCTGACAGATTCGATCACCGGAATTTAGCGAACTCCTTTCCTCCTAAATCCCTGTAAAACGAACTATGATAGCCCTACTTCTCTTTCAGACCTAACTATAAAGGATGAGTTCGACGAACGCTTGTAGAAAGTGGTTGAAAATACGTCCAGACAAGACATCTTGATAGTAGAAGTTGACTAGAAAGCTCTAGGTGGTGGATAAGACGAGGACACTCGCCATATAACTGACTGGTTTGGATTGGCCCAGCACAGTGCTAAGGATGCTAGACTCATAAACTTCACCTTCCTTAGTCAGCTGGCTGTTGGCAATACACGTTTTTAACACCCTAGGAAACACCCCTGACGTGCTATCCAAAGCTCAGCAACACAGCCACCCAGCTGTCCGGGCTAAGCGACAGATATTTTATGACCGCGCCAACACCAGATTGGAAGCTAGCAGCCCTAAGCAATTAGACAACCAGTTGGCTCCGGCAAGCAGCCAAAGGGCAGCGTTTAAGCTTATGTACAACAAGCCACTATTGTCTACCTAAGCTATGTTTGTACAACGACGTGAGAAAACGGTTTCTTTATCCTATCTCGTCAGATCGGCCGATTTTTCACCCTCAAAAGAAAGGCCACACGAGCAATTGGAAGAGTTTACACATCATACTAGTGAGACGCAGCATCAGACATGTAATTCTATGGGAAACCCATTCAGCCATGCACTGATGATGTCTCCTCCATCGGTGACGAACGCTTGCAGGCCAACTGCCAAGCTTAGCGAACCGACCAAAGTCTACCAATCTACTGTTTAGTGATTTGAGAACACTTTCAGAGACGGAAGACTCACCCCTGCACCCCCAGGGTAAAAATATGGAGTTGTTTTTTAGTTCGTCACGAAGAAAATGAAATTCGTTAGTGCGTTGTTCATCTATTTGGTATCCTAGTGCCTTACTGCGAAGGCGTCTTTATAATAAAATCTAGTTGTTTAGACAGTCACAAGTCAGCCTATGGAAATCGTATAATTGTTTGTTTCTTCCAGGTAAGGATACGAAGTTGTGGTCCTCTGCTCGCCAGCAATCAAACTGGGTGAAGCGAAAGAAGAGTTCCCCGTATATCTCGTATCTTTCAAGGAATAACGTTTTTATACTTTTTGAATAGCCTAGCATACGGTCTTCATGCAACACACATTTCCGTGAGGAAAAGATAGTGTCACCTTCAAATGGTCACCTTGCTGGGTGAATTGCCCGGGGGTATATGTCACTAGAAACATTTGTGAGTTTACGGTAAATTCACCGCGTCAAATTGAAGAGGATTAACACAGCTTCGCGGTTTTACAATGGGAATTTTTTATCGAAAAAGAAAGCGCCACAAGGAGATTTTAAGTCGATGCCGAAGCTCGTGCTATGATAATAATTGTGAAGATAAACCAGTGCTCAGGATGAGGTAATTGGTTTCAGGACTAATGGATTGTTTTGTGTGCACTGTCTGCTGGATCAGTACTTACTTTGGGGTTAATGCTGCTCAAAAGGTGCTTCATGTTAATATGGGAATATAGTTCACTCAGATTAGTAGGACTCACGAGGAAAACGTGTATTTTAGCAAACTGGTGTAAGATCATCTCTCAGCTGCTTTCTGATCTTCTGCTCCGCTTTCATTCTCTGTTTGTAGGTATGTCTGGGATATTTCCTACCGACACTCCCCAGCGGAAAATATTTATTTACCTTTCAAGCTGTCCTTGTAAGGTTAGTTGATTGAATAAATAACAAGATAATGGATGGTAAACGCATGATTAGCCTGCCAGAGGGCAAACAATCGATCAACGTTCCCATGACCGTTTGTCTACACAGGACAGAGCGAGCAACGTGGTGATTGGCTGGTGGGCCATGGACCAATCAGAACCTCACTCCTTCCAGGACAGGTGTACCGTTCACGTGAATTAGGGTCGTCAAACCCAGCGAGGGCTTATTTCCAATCCAGTTCACTGTCCAGGTTGAGCACTTTATCGACAGAATCGATTCAGAATAGCAAGCAGGAAATGCAGGAAAACCGTATTCGTTCCAACTATGGGACTCCACGTTCCCAACTGTGACATTAAATATTTCAGAACATTTCACAATGACCACCAAACCTAATCAGGTCGCAGACAAGAAACCTCCTGCTTTCTTCATCCCTGCCTCTTATAAGGGAAATCAAGTCATTCCACCTATTTCGGCCAAAACCAGCCCTACTGTGGGTGTTGCCGAGTCAGCTCAACAACTTGGAAATAACGTGGGACTAAGCTCAAGAGTTGGAACCCCACTGGGGACAATCGGAAAAGTTGCTTCCACAGACTCAACAAGGTCAAACCCAGGGAAGCCAGGTAGTTACTTACTGGCGTCGCCAAGTGGTGTTCTAGATTTATCCCTATACAACTATGTTCCAGTGACCGAAAAATCGACAGGAAAACACAATGGGCAGTCGAACAGCCATGGTTTGGCAACTCAAGACCAGCCAGATGGAATCGCTCAAGAATCCAAACTGACACCTACAGACGGCGCGGAGACGGTTGTGGTGGAGAAGGAAAAGAAGCGGCGTCGCTTTCGAAGACCAAGAAGGAACAGCAAGCTGGATAGGCTAATACGCATTCTGGAAGATAAGCGAGTTGGAGATGACGAAGATGGTGAGGAGCTGGAAGACTTGCAGCTGCCAAGATTGAGAAAAGTGCTGAACATCATATTTGTTACCCTGGGTGTGTGTTTCCTACTAGCAGTCATAACTGTGATCCTATACACAACAATAGCCACGTAAGTAATCCATAATGTCGACAAATTTTCAATAGGGAGTGTGTGCGAAACATTTTTTATTGTTAAGTTCGCAAGTAGCTCACTGACATGCGGATAATGAGGATGCAGCCGCACATGAGTGCAATTCATTAGCTCCAGAAGCGTGGAACCCTAGGTATCATTCTAGAGGGGAAATGACTATGCTCGCTGCTCCTGTACCTTAGGATAGCACGAGATTTCACTCCAAACATGTGAGGGTTTTTGTTTGTTTGTATGATACTTAAAGGGTTATAAACCGGACGCTGTGCACAAATAGCTAAATTGGGCAAAAAAGTAGCAATGCGGAAGTGAGGTTGTTTTGGCGCTGCCATCAGTGAGCTAATAAGTGTTTAAGCATATGACAATTTAAACACTATTCTCCAGCTGACAGATCACCTGTTCCGTCAGTTGCACATCTCGCGTTCGAGTTTACGCGCACCCGTGTCTGCTCGTTCTTCATACACGTAATTGGAATTTATTTCAAATCATGAAGACCTGTCTGGTAATGCCTGAATAATCTACGGTCAACATTAGATTGAAAATCGACTACAGCAGTCTGAATTATTCAATGAACTGTTTGGATGGAATATTTAGCCAGGGGCGACGGAGGAGAGCAGCTGCATCTATCACAAGCTGAGCTGCTACCCAGGAAAGAAATGCGAGCCACAACGGTCCCTGAAATGACTGGACATTAATGTGTCGTTTTCCTCCATGGGTGTGCACCCTCACAGAGCCGAGTTTGGGTACTGTTTGGAAACAAGAAACAAGATAGTTTCTGGACTATAATTGACAATGATATGCCTCCTGCCTCCTGCCGTTTTGTTTGAGCAAGCACCAGCTAAAATTTTTGAAAATAGTGAAAATATAGTCCTACGATTGTCTAGCCTGAGACGTGTCCCAGAAATCAACCTTTTACGCGCCATCCGTGTCTGTCTGGTAACACGACATTCTTTAGTCATGTTGTTGGTCAGTTGTGCTTTGGACGCATTCTGTCTTACGGTCACCTGGTAACTGAATTTTCGTTTTTTTCTCTGAGGCAGCAAGTCAGTTTCATGGTTAGCCCGTTTTTACCCGCATTCCCTTAATCCTTACAACACACATCGTTGATGTTGGTCCACATGTCACTCTCATTTTATGCTTATTGACGACCTTGGTGGTACATGTTGTTATAGGATGATAAAATCAGGTTTCCAAAACGGCATCCCAGTTCTCGAAAACATTTTCTAATTCACCAGTTAAGACCACTAGAACAGTCCCACATAGTGAAGGTTAACTGGGGTGGGGTAATTGCAAAAGTCCGCAACATAAACCATTTGGACGGGTTGAAACAGCTTTGGCAGCATGTCAACATACCAGGGAAAACAGGTACAATTATTCAGTGTGAATCCGATGTCGCGGTGATCAGGGGTCCTCGTTAGCAAGGATAAGTAGCTGGAAACTGACAATTGTAACAAACAAAACAACTGAGGTTTACTCACATATGGTTGTCGTTCCGAGCAAATGCTTTCAACTCTCGTTTGAGTTATGGTCCACGATTGGGCCTAAACCTATGTACCCAGCATAGTTGTGTGGCATACAACTGGAGGTTACTCATGGAACGCGTTCCCATGGCTTATTGCAACTGTGTGTTGGCTAGATGAATGACAATTTGTCATCAGTCCGTTTGGCTTACTGAGAGGTTGATTGCAGTCTGGTAAGAAATGAATCCCCACTACACAATAACCCTTGATAGCGTGAAGAGCAGTAACCCAGAATTGAAATCTTTTGGAGTTGCGGAACATGCCCCTGACCAGATTGAGGCTGCGTTCATTGATTCATATTTCAAGGTGCTCAGAGCCCTATTCCTATTAATTTGCCTGGGTATCTGAGCGCCGATGCGTACACATTCCTTGTTGAGGTCGTGGTCTTTTGTTCTGCGCGAAATATTGCTATGCGTGTTTCGGAACATCAAGCCCACAATAGCCCTTGGGCATCTGCGCTATGCGCGTAGAATAAAAGTTAAACCGAGAGGTGGTTTGTGTACTTTTATCGCATCTAATGGAATGTTTTGTTTTATTTTTCGTTTGATAAAGCAGCTGTGATATCATATGGAACGTGAGTATTGCGAAGCTTTATGGACACAATTATCCCCGTTGGAACAGGTTCGCCTTAAACCCTGTAGTGCAAGTTGATAGAGCTTTATATACGCACAGCAAGGGAGCGAGGTGGCTCAGTAGGTAGAGCGCGAACTTACTAACCAGAAAGTCCGTGGCTCGAACCCAACCTCTGTCTCTCGACTTCCCCTGTCTAGGCTTGGACAACCTGGCAGTATCACAGCCCTCGTGCTTCCTTTTAGTGGCATGGCAGTTAGGCACCGGAAGGGTGCTACAGCTGAACGATTTTTTTACACACAGCAAGCAATAAAATGCAACGCAATGGCTTGGAAATCTTGGTATTTTGTAAACGAAAGTGTCAATCAGTTGGACGCATTAGTCGAAAGCTGCTTGTCGAGGGCAAACTAATTCCTTCGCTCTGTAGTTCGGATTCCTTGATGAAAGTACTATTCTCACAGGCGTCTTTTTTTATGTTGTTGTGGAAAACTATCCTTCGTACAGCAGATCTATAATTTTTATGCATATGAAATGTCAATGAAGCGGAAGTAATTATTCCAAGATTCAGTGGCAGTCCTGGGGGAGGGGGCCAAAAATTTTGACCGTATGGGTTGTAATTAGTCCCCCTATCGTTTAGCTGCGTTTGACAGATTAATAGCATGACTAACTTATGAGGGAGTGAATACCTATCATTTCTCATTAACATGCCCGAATTGGCTCCTCGGGCAACGAATCCTCAGATTGAAGACCTGGGTGATTTGTACGATATTCGCAACTCTGTTTTGTGGTTAGTTAACACAACGATTTCGGGCAATATAGCTTATTTTGGCTTCACTCACAGAGTGAAGTTCCCATGTGTAATTTGGTCATTACCCAGTTCTGTGTTGTGCAGGCTTCAGAATACAGTCCAGGCCAACCAGCATCGGAAAGCAATCAAACTAAGTGACACTATTATGTGATTCTCTGTCCTTGTAAATAGTTTCAGTTGACCGTCTTTGGTAGTGCTGATTCTGGCGATCGAAACACGATCTGTATTCCAGTCCGAATGTGTGTTTGTGATGAAGAAACTGATTAGGTATTCACTATTTTGAAATTAATTTTATACTTTTGTACAGCCTTAACATCAAACGGCCTCTTGTTCACCATATTTGCTATACTAGTGGTTTCACGCCTTCGCGTCCATTTTCGTGATAGTTCGTCTGACTAGGCCACAACCTCCGTTCTTCTTAACCATTTTGCTAAATGTTTTCCCAAAGTTCCCAGATGTTAGGGTGGAGTTTTGGTGCTGATGAGTTTAAGTGGGGGGCACACAACCGATGTGCATGTATGACAACGGCTGATAAAGTCAAGAAATTGTCTCGGCTGGCTTTCATAAGAAATTGGGACTCATTCTATGCATAACCATGCGTCTTTTGTTCATTCGTTCGTACCAAACGTTTACCAAAACGTTTTTTTCTAAAATTGTGTGGGTATGTAATATCATGACCAGGGTTGTCAGCGAATTTAAAGCTCCTCGTATAAGCTTTGAACCCAAATTGTGCAATAAAGTTTGTACATTACTTTATCTGCTTGGTCATTCCTGATCAGTGATTACTCACATCGCCTGTTAACACTACGGCTCCACTGTGAAGTGAGTCTGTGCTTGCAACACATGTGAGATACCAAGGATCCGATTAACCAGTGAGTGTATTGTTGACTTTGGTACGCAGTATCCACCTCAAGAAGGTGTCCACCCTTGGAGGAAATACCGTATACCAATCGGAATACGAAGTACGAAAACAGTAACCAGTAAACTTAGTCGGGTCGGCAACTGCTGCCTCCCTGGATGGGGACCCCGGGACTCAACTCACCAATGGCTAGCAGACACTGGCAGAAATGGCCCAATCGCGCAGTCAGTGGCGCTCGTGAATCAAAGCTATCGCCTTCAATGCGTAGCTACCCAGTTCCCGAACTAACCAAACATGCCATCGCCTCTAATACTTGGCTGTATGTCCCACACTCTCCCACTTTCCGGTGATCGAAATTGTAGCAGCGGGAACCATTGTGCCTATGGTACACGGTTTATAGCTGATAAGTTGAAACGACCCTTTCACTGGTCGCACTATCTATAGCAAGATAGATCATACAGAAGACAACCATTTGTCATCATAAAATTCGCACAACACCCACCATTGCCGCGTGAAAACTTATCAGCAGCATAAATGTTTACTCATCTTTAAATACCTTATGTATGTGTTGTTCAATGTGTGGGTCAGAAATTTTTTCTCGTCATCTCTAGTCAATGTCAATTCACTGTTTGTGACATGGGCACGTAGCACCATCTGGTCAGTCGTAGTGGGAGTCCACTGGCTGTGTATAAAACATCCCCGTACAAGAGACTGCTGATGCTTTATTGCGTGGTGCATCATGGCCTTCCTTGATGATTGTGAGTGGGGTCAGTCGGTAAAAGGTGTTTCCAGGTCTACAACGTTTACCATGAAAACAGAGATATTGGGAGGATTGACCAAGTGCTGCCTACTTTTTTGCAGTTTGTGATAATCAGTCTTAGAACTATCCTCGCCAGCCCTCACCATTCTTACAGTTTGTAAGTTTTTTTTAATAGCTTTCGCACCCCATCGGAGGGTAGTATGTTGTGTAAACCGTAGATGTGCTTGTGAGTACCACCTTTCCAAACAGAATATTTATGGTCATTTGGTTTATCGTTTGTGGACTCTGACAGCTGCGTTGTCCAAAAAGAGGCGAAATAACGGGAGCGCATCTTCACAGCGAGTGACGTTATTCGCGAGCGCTGATGCTCTTTTCCTGTTGTCCATGGGATAGATTCAATCAGCCCCTATTGTCAGAACCTTGATAGTGGAGTGAAAATGCACCAGTAGTTGCTGTACACGTCCTTCTCCCAAAGTCATTCAGCAGTCCTCATTCAATCGATCAAGATGAGGAGATTGACATAGCCTTGTATGCACAGTACCTTGTAAATGAAATTCAGAGATCTGTAACCAAATAATATTTGTCGAAATGAAGATGATTTGATCCGAATGTCTGTTAGGGTCGACTGTGGGATCGTGACTTATGTGCCTAAAGACAATGCAAAAAAAGTAGTTTCGCAATGGCAACGCTTCGCCAACACACAAAAGATGGTGAATCTATCTATTTCTGGAGAATGTCTGTTTCTCGAATCGAGACATTTTCCAGACACGTTTTACGTTCCGTTGGTGACGGCCAAGATAACAGAACAAACGTAATTGCCCTTAGCTAAAAAAGTTTAGGAACAGCAAATTGCTTCCGTATCACACAAAACCATGCCTTCCTTATAGGCGTTTAGATGTTTTCTGGACGATAATATCTCTGCACGGTTCATGACCACAATGCAGAACCAACCTTTCAACCTAAAACTGTTCAAAAGGAACGGTGATATACAGGAGTGAATTTTTGTTCAATTTATATGGCAGATTTTCTACGGTTTGAGCCCATGAGTGATGCTACACCCAGGCAGCTCGAACATAGCCCCAGGGTGATGTTCATAAGTTTAACTATTCTCACAGTTCTTCGAGAACGATTTAACTGCAATTTAGATACAAATCGCCTCATAGCTGTTCTGCAAAACGGTGGGTTCAGTTCAGGACAGTGAGGTAGGGTGTAAACTTGATCACATGTAAATCGTATCATTTGAGGATATCTGTTTCTCCCGCTCGTTGCACAGGAGTAGGGGAAAATACCGTAGGACAAATTATGAAACATACGGAAGCTAGACTTTATTCCAACATTTATTCTACATTGTAGAAGTATCGGCAGAGTGAATTCGATGTTGAAAAGAGTGGGAGCCCCGTACCGCCTAATCATTCCCAGCAGTGGCAACAGCGGAGGAACCAAAAACCTACACTATTTTAGATACATAATTTTGACGTAGTTTTTGGGAAACACGTGGACTTATGGATCACTATAGCTTCGTTTTTCAGTTGATGGCAGCACACAGAGTTCTGTTTTCAGCTTGGAAGAAAATTTTCTGCTAATTCCACATTTGTTCCTCAATTCCTCTGGTTTTTGTTGAGGAAGCTATGGATGACCTTCAACTTCGTATTTTGTAAGCAACCTTGTGGAAGCTCATTCTACAAGCACATGCCAGTATGTTACCTTGCATACCACACCTCGGTTTCGCCTAATTAACGGTCAGTAAGTATACCTCTAAAACAAGTCCGAATGGTCATTATTCGCAGGTCACTTTTAGCTAGAACATCACCCGTCACGTGGTCTGAATGTCCGAGAGACTTCTCCGGCTACCAATAATAATTACTACTGTATTTATAGACTTTACGGTTGTTGTTTCATTTAACCAGGGTGTTTTACTTGTATTTCATGCACCTCTCGGGCACAGCATTCGAGAATAATTGTTTTACTCCACTCGGATGTTAGCATCTCATTGTTTTAAGTATTAGAGATGAGGGGAATTCAAAAACAGTAAGGGGTTCCCACTGACATTCCCACTGGCACTTTTTTGAGACATGTACGAATGCAGTGAACCGAAGATTTTGCGTACGAATTATTGTTTTCTTACATCTGGGACAGTACAAACAGATTGTGTAAGTTATTATGCAGAAAACGATCAGTTTGTCTTGCGCTGCTCTCGTTTCAACAAACAAGAAGTGTTTGTGAGGCTTCAGGCTTCAGGCTTAACAAAAGAAATACGCGTTGTGCTGCTCAGCGATCTTAGTTCGAAGGTGTAATTAATGGGTGTCTTGTTTCTTTCAAAAACGTTGTGAGGTAGGAAACGGTTCCACCGAAGTAGTGTCCTTTATTCTGACTGGAGAACACTGCAGAAGATAAAGGTATGGCGTAGAAAGTCACTAAAAATGGCTGTAGACCAAAACTATTCTGATCGTCAGCGTTTATCTGGTAGGTTTATCCCTTATTGAGACGGATTCGCCATTCCTTTTCAAACAGTATGCTCATGACAGTGTAACTTGCAGCTAATGGAAAGAAGGTTCTTTTGTCGCTGTAGCACATGTTGCATAAAAAACGCTAGATAAAAGACTGAAATACACTCATTTTCCGATTGAGTTTTTGGTAGCTGGAGACTCAGCTGAATCTATCGTTTTTAAGATTCTTCTACTGAATGTTGAATCAATTAATTCCCTCGTTAACACCAAAGCTATCTGAAAATGAATGCACTTCGGCAGCTGCATACGGTTTGACGTGCGAGTAGAATATAAGGGTGATGGAAACCTGATGAGCTCCACGAAGGACGAAATCGGTCGTGGGTTGTCGGGGTGTTTTCAGCAAATTTGTGAGTTGTATTTTCCGTCACGTACTAGAAAAGGATTATGCACAGCAGTCATCCGCTTATAAAGTTGCTTCCCATGTTGTTACACGGGCTACAGTACGCTAATGGAATGAAATGGTCACATTGTGGAACACACCCAACCTAAAATTAAACATATGATTTATCATAGCTTCATGGGATAGTCAAAATCCTCAGCTCGGATGGCGCCAGTGCCATGTGACACTCATCTGCGTTATATGGCCCTTTGTCCCGTTAAGTGATCCACATTAACAGTAGAGTTTTCAGCCAACTTGTCACTGAAATATTTACGGCTTTGGTTGTCAACAACAGAACGGACAGGTTTACTGGCAGACCTGGCATGAGCGGCAGTTTCCTAGGTCACTGTTTCTGTTTTCAGCTTCGCGAAGCTGAAACAACGGAACGGTCTTTCTCCTGAGTGGATTGTGCGACCAAGCAGAAAATTAGATGGTGTTCCATTCAGCCTATTCTACAGATTAGTTGGCAAAATGTGGCCAGTAAACTAGGGTATGGGAGAGAAGTTGGAAGTGACAGTCAAGTGTTTCACCTGTCAATTATACCATACGGGCCAGAAAGTATAAACTTGTGTCCCCTAATTATTTTGCCACATGTACAAAGTTCACATAGCCCATAAGAGAATCACGCTCACAAACTCTGGAATCTTCTAACTGCTATTCATATGCGGCCGATGAACTGTTTTGTTTCTTAGCACCAAGCCACTATATAAAGCAACTCGTTCGTGAGCTTGGGAGATAAAAGTTACGGTGTTGACTGGTTTATTTGGTGACAAATGCTTTTTCTGATTCTGAGAACTATGCTTAAATGTTCTCTTAAGATATATCGCTGATGATTTCCAATGAGGAGAAAACTGCCGTAAAGTGCTTATTAGATTTCTGAAATCGACTAGTCTAACTTGTAGGATGAACTGGTCTGCAGTGGATTTTGGGAATCTGTCTTGGGCTACGATTATAGCCCACCGCCGGTTAGATGAGGTATGAGATAATCATTTGTAATGGGTGCTTCGTTAGAGTACATCCACCCATCATATCTTGTTTGAAACCATGCTACAAAAGGCGTAGGGTAAGTTTTATCGGTCGACTTAGCAAACATCCTGTATAAGATTTTCGGAATATAAAACGTTACAAACGAACCTTGTGGTGAGTAACACCACGATGGCGCTGCGAATCTTCTGTGTGATGTGTTTATGAGAATTATCTGGTACCCGCGTGGTGAACTGATGATCTCTTCATGCGTATGACCGTTTGACAATCAAGGCCGTTTTACTGAAAAAACAAAACCGCTTGTAGACGATGAACAAGCTGGACAAGACACTACTTCGCTTAGTTTTGCATTCTACTCGCTTATTATGACCATTAATCTTTCAATAGTTATTTCTAAGAAATCAATAAAAGATGGGGATTAGGTTCTGGGCAACACCAGTTGTTATTGTGGTGTGTAAACGACAGACCGATGCCTCTTGAATGCTTTCGTTTAAATCCAAAACCTGAACCTATAACAATAACAGTTGCAGTCTATTGTTCTCAGAGATGTAAATAGAGGTAGACAGGTCATAGTTGGTATTCCGATTAACCAGGTAGTAGACCGCACTGTTCAGAAGCTTTGCATAGATATAGTTGACATAGCGTTTTATTCATGCCAAACTGGTAAACCTTAACCATTGATCTCCGGCAAGCGCGTCGGACAAACCAACAACCAAGCAACGCACTGATATTACGCAATATCGGGTCAAAATAGCGCAAAACCATATGTTCGTTTTCAGAGATACGGTTCCCGGAATTCACTTAAAAGCTAGTAGTTGTGACGCTGGTCATTTTTTTGGGAGAAACCGTTCGCCCCGGATATTAGGGCTCGTACAAAAAGAGACGAATATAGGCCTGTTCAGACACGAGAATTCAGGGATGCTCACCGTGTACCGGTGGGGTGGGCGTAACATGCTCCCCAGAGTTTGAATCTCAGCTTGAGTGCCTATTAGAGCGAAACTCAAATTCAGTACTTCCGAACTTTGGTGTGCATTAACTGGCGTAATTGCACCAGCATAAGAACTTTTCAAACGACAGCGGTATGAGTGCAACTAATGATCGACGCCAACCATCAACCATCAGATGTGCATCAGATGTACATCCTTCAAAATGTACTCAGAACACTGGAAGGGACGACCAGCAGTAGACATCAGCCCTCTTTCGGTCGTCAAAAAGGTTACGTAAGACAATTAACCATACCAAAGCTACCTGATGACTTCACTCAGAGAAGTTTTTGGAGGCTCAGTCAAGTACCGATGTTCCCAAATATCAACTAATACGGTCTCTTCTTCCCCTTGAATCTTATAAATTAAACTCAACTTTTGATATGATTTCACCGAAGCGTCGATCGCGTCCACTGCATTCTGAAGACCCCGCGAACTGCAGCAAAAAGCAGCCAGAATAAATCCAAGCTAAGCTCAAACAAAAATATGGCGCAACGGACACTGTCAACCCAGAGCCGGTAACCATGATCGTCCATTTTTCGTTCAAGCACACTCAGTGCTGAGAAGCCGATAACCACTGCATAGCTTTTTTATCCTTGTTGAGACATAGATTGTCGACATATATTGACCTCATTCACAGGACGAAATATCGATTGGAATTTCCAAGTCTCCTCATACTACCATCGAAATTGATTTTTATGAGGATGCAGAATTTCAGCGATACTACTTCGCGAAGAAAAAATAGCTCGGCAGGGTTGAACTATGTGCGTATCACCTTGACGACATCTTTTTGTCTACAAGTTCACTGTGAATCGTCCTGAGTTGTCATTTGTCGGTCACAGGCGTAGACAAAAGACTACCAGTACGTTGAGAAAGCGTTAGCGTAATTCGTAGTTTCGAATGTCCTGAACAAATTAGGACATTGTGTTGAGCAAAAAAGCTTTAAAACGTTTTTCATGTTGGAATTTGTAACGGATTTGGTTAGATCAGCCAAAGCTGAGACTGATATTATGTAGTGTTTTTTCAATTCAACCTCAGCTGCACCTGTAGACGATTTGGGTGACAGCAATTGGCCACTTCTTACGTGCTTAGGTCGAATATCGCTCCTTACGCTTGTGTGACTAGGCAATGTTGTTCCGGCAGAGTACATTCAAGTATCATTGGTAATAAGGTGTAACTGCAATAGGCAACACGAAATGCTACAGTGACGTATTCTCAGTGAAGTTTACCTCAAAATCAGGGAGCCTCAAGGAACCACATCTCTCGAGCTATGTTCTGAGTGCTCGCAGTAGTCTAAAAAAATTCAAGCGTTACATTTTCCCCATTTTGGATTATTCTAGGGTCACAACATCAGCAGAGTCAGGTATGATTTCTGTGTCGTCAGTAAAACTAAAGATTTAGCCTGGTGGCTGATGCGGGAAATACGCGGGAAATATATGTACGCATGTCTGGTAATTTGCTCCCCTGGGATTGTGTTTGTTGTTTGCAGAATAGCTTACGAGTTCGCCAAATAAGATACGTAATTGTAGCAGGAAATCACTAGGGCACCTGAGAGCTTGTTCACAGGCAATTATGTTCTGGAGAATCAGCCTTTAAATGAACCCAGTTTGAATCAATACTGCCGACCGGACAATCGGCAAGCAATAAATCATATGCCACGCGCACATCGGACAAGTGATCCAGCACGTGTGAGCTAGAAATATCGATCAGTACTCTCCCATCCTCACTGTCCCTGCTAATTCTAATGGATAATAAAATGGGATATCCGTGTGCATCCCAACTTCCACGTTTATGGGAATATGCAGCAGAACTGACCATTCGTCACTTCAAACAATGGGAAAACAACAGCACATTGATTGCTTTTACTCTGTCATTAAACTTGTTGCCGTTAATTTGAGGGGTAGTGTACTTATTTGTTTTTTGACCGCGCACTTCCAAACAAGCGGTGAAAAGTGGAACTATGCTTGTTCTATCCTGTATACCAGGAAAACCAAGTTCGTCACCCGTTTAGGGAAGAGAAACTGAGAAGGACAGGTGTTTTTGAAGGCTCACGTGCAGTCACTGCTTATAAAAACTACGCGGACGCGCATAATTAAAGCACATTTTATTAGAATGACGGAAAACAGAGCCATTTGGATACGTATGGTTAGAGTGAAGACGACCAGTATGGAGAGATTATGGCGGACACCATCGAACCAAAACCTTTTGCGAAGAAAATTTGGAAATGATGGGATCTTGATGGCAACAGTCGAAAACAGCTATGATTTGTTTGAATACATCAGTCTTCTAGGTTACGACCATTGGAATGTATCCTCGGCTGGTGAACGACTCCTCCACACACCGAATCACTGTGTAGCTGGAGGTGTTGATGTCTTAACCCACATCATATACTCAGCAGACTAACGGATAAGGTCGCAAAACATTTCCTCCCAGAATAGTTTTCGCCTTAAGGTTGCTATTTCTTACAGGTAACAACGGTAGTTCTACCACTCTCAGTATGCGGGAAGTCTAACTACCTACATAGTTTGTGACTCATGAGCTTCGCTCATCGGTAACCGCCAGGTTGCCATGCGTACTTCACAAGCAGAAGAAAGTGCAAAACGTTTCCTCCAAAAACCACTGAGAACGCCCCGCCTAACCGACACAAAACGAAGCATGTGTCCGCACTGAGTCAACCCTTTGGAAGGAAATATTTCTCCAAGAAAACTATTCTTGTAGCGCAGAGCTTTCTTGTCAGTACAATCAATCCACCAGGGAACACACTTGACAGAACCACACACTAAAAGATTTATGGCATTCCCAGTGGATTTGTACAATCCTAGGGAACAACACAGCGGTAATTTCTTTGGTGATTGGTCTAAGTGACCTGGTCGACCATCTTGCTGTAAGAAACCACAATATGGATGTCACTTCTTTTGAACGGATGTTCCATGCATCCTGGGTTTCCTCGGTACGGCTGTAATTTACCCATCTTTCTACACAGTAGATGTGTGCTTCTTCACTTTGAATGTTTGCGATTGTCTTATATTAGTTTGCTGCCTCTTCATGTATGGGCGAATCGTGAACTCACTGTTACCTACCCAAAATATTGCTGCCAAATCAGCCACAATAGGAGACAGTCAGAATGGATTGCACATAAGTCTAGTTAGCATCGGAATCTGTGAGATGGTGGTAAGAACGACTAAGTCTCTCCAGAATCTATGGTGTCCGTTTTTAATCAGCAAAACACATGGTTCAAACATGAAGCAGGTTTTCGAGAAGCGACAAATCTAGGAGTTTTCACTAGGGTACCTACAAAAACCAACGAAACGCCGGTAGACGCATTTCGGCAATGGAGTTCTGAGGGTGTGGCAAAGTAAAACTCGGAAGTTATAAGGTAAGCTAGAAAAAACTTGAAGATGTTGCTTCTTCTAGCAATGGTTGTGCTTAGTTATTGTTAGCTGAGCAAACAACAATCACTGATTTTCAAACTGTAAGTGTTATACAATCACCGGGCCTTTTTCGCCATATGCAACCAAATTCTCGGTTGAGCGGTGTTGGTTACTTTAATTTTAATTAGTGTTTTGACCAAGACGCGATTATGGTTAGCGAATATCAGCCTGGGTCTTGTAGTCAACATGTATTTTTAACTTGTCATCCTCCATGTCGTAAGGATTTCTCACACCGGTGAATCCCCCTTTTTCGTCATTAGAAATGCTCACTCTGGAACAATGCAATTCGGTTCCAAAATACTATCCTGTTTGTATGGGTTTCCCCGCTGGTCAGAGTCTTCACTTGGCTGCTACAACAAACATATACAACGGTGGTGCATTTGGCTCCCTCTTTGGTTAAACCGATTGAGGTTTTAATTCAGCCGGAAGTGACTGACTATCTTCTGGATAGCAGTCCAGTGGTTTGGTGAATTTCGCGGAATTATTGTTGATTTTTGAGGTCAAAGTCCACGACTTCGGTCGAATACAAAAAGGTTTATTCAAACTGGTTGGTGTTTTTTTTTACAATGGTGTTGAACACATAACTCTCAAATGCATAAAACGGCGATCTTAAGACGCTGGAAGTGAACCCTCTCAGACAAAATGGTTACGCGCGATAAAAGTACCCCGGAATAAATTCCAACCAGTCCAACATTTTTTATCTCCAGGCCAATCTTAAGAGTTAATTGGAGAGGTGAGCTATTTGTTCCAGTCTCATTCTATTAGAAAAGTATACAGATATCTGGTTACCAAGTGAATTTTGGTGTGCAGAAGAACTTATCTGATGCAACGCAAGTGTAGATAATTCCGAATGAAAGTGCAGCAAGTGATTAAGTTCCTCGTGCCCATGGACGTCTCTGTTTCGGACGGCTCTGACAAACATACAATTTGCATCGAGGGATATCTAAGTCCTTTTCTTTTCTTGACTGAATATCTTGATCGGAAAAAAGAGGCAATTCTCACTGTAAGTCCAACTCAAAGAGTGGAACGACGTTTGTCAGTTGTATAGTTCGGGAATGTCATTTTGTTACTTCCAAATGTAAACTGGCAGTTTGAGAAGATGCACCCTTTTGATATCCATCATTTGGTCGAATGTGGTTAAACAACACACGCTTTGGTACTGACTACACGAGATTATTGCAACCTTTATGTCTGACTTTGTAGCTGACAGCAATAATCTCTGGGATATTTTCTTGTACGGCGAGTGTAGTTCTCTTGGTTTCAGAAGTGTTCACTTCACTTATTACAACATCAGCTCTGACAGCTTGAAAATACCTATTAGAAGAAAGCCACAGACTTCAGAAACATCTCTTAGCTATCGGATCGACAACCGAACACAGTCACAAATATAAGAGGAATTTACATGGTTGTCCTCCGTGATAAGAAACCAAATTGTTCCTAGACCAATTGTCAAAAATTGATCAATTAGTAGACTCTTATGAAGCATTTTTGTCCTTTTGTTTGGATTGCGCTTTCGTTGCATTTAGCTTTGGAATGTTTCACGGGTTAGATCTTTATGAATGCTGAAAGAACAGCTGAACAAATAGCCACAATATTTGAAGCGCTAAAACTACCTCAAGTAACGTAATCATTCCTTTCAAATAAAAACCACGGAACTTTTCACATACGAGGCTCAACATCATAGTGTATTTGGCCGCATAGTACATTTGATCGAATTATCTTTATAAAACTTATAAATGACTCCCGAACCATCTATCAGGTATGAACCCGTACCAGACAGCATAAGAGCCCTTCGATTGCATCAATACAGGGACACTAATGAATTATTGGGTGGTCTGTCAGGGAGGTTTAAATTTCGGTGGCGCGGTTCAAAATTTCAGTTTCCTTTGGTGGATTGACGGCTTTTTGAAAAGATCAGCCCTTCGTTTTGAAGCTCATATGAGTCTGAACGATGAATTGTTAGTTGCGGACATGAGTCACTTTTTGGGTCATTCAAGCGCGGGTTATGAGGGGAGGAATTACTGGAACGCAAAATATAGACCAAACTAACAGTCCTATTGCTCTTGATGTCCTTTAGATCTCCTTGATATATATATATATATATATATATATATAATGGTCCGTCCTGCGAAGGAGACATTGTCCGTGGAGAGGATAAGCTAACTCCAAAGATCATTGTATCAAGTGAAGGGCACTTGGTTCATACAATGAATTTTAAATAAAATTGTTTCGTCTGTGGGAAATACTCTCCTCACATTCACGCACTATATAGTGAGTGTCATTTAAAGTATGATGCTGAACTTAAAGTCCTCGAATCCCCAGAGTTGGCATACTGGGCCATCGTCATACCCACCGTAATCAAACGTGGCCCAAAAAACAGGAGTAGCAACTTCCATTTCGTAGTCATGTATGGTGATATTGTCACAGTTGTGACTCCAAATTGCATAAAATTTCCATTATCTGCGCATGTTGTGCATACTTGTATTTTCAGAATAGTTGAGTCATATTTATCTTTAAAACGAAACCTGTGTAAGTATCGGTCAGGAACAGGAATCAGTTACTCAGAACCGTCAAGCGGAGTGTGCTTATAACGAACTATTAAGGAACGGACCACTTTTGAGGAGTACCCATCAGTTTCGAGTGGTCCTAAAGAGTGGAGTATTCCTGTCAACTACTGTCAGTACAATTAAATTGCATTTCGATCTGCAGTCACCCAGAATCTGCCTATCTCGCTACAATTAAATACCATAACACAACCGTAAAAACGCAACCGTTGTTTCATTATCATGCTATAACCCTGCTTCTCTGGCAAGGCTACCCCGCATGCAATACGTGGTGATCAAAGTGCTGATCAGTCGTTTGTGGCCGAAGTTAAATGTTCAACACAGTAGCTGATATATCGCGGGTTCGAAACTCTCTTGAGTTTCGTGGGGTGTGCACTGCAAACGATTCTCAACAAAGATGAAACAGCTGTATAGTGCTTGTCGGCTTTTCCTCATAGATTAGACGATAGCTCAGTTGAAACATTTGTTATGGCTAGCACTCATAGTGTGTAACAGACACATGGCTGATCCCACTCCGAAAATTCCATTCTTGGTAAGAAGAAACTCACTATTGTCCGATAAGACACTGCGAACCACACACTGTATTTATCAGATGCTTGATTGCTGGTACACCACGTTTTCATTGCTCCCTGGGAAACCGAAATGTTTGCGAATATCTTTCAGATACGGATGAAACGTTGCCCCCTAAATAGCTAAGTTCCGTTCATTGGAATTCGTGTTATTAGTGTCTTTCCACAGGTCTTCAGCGCTGCCTAACCTTTTGTGTAACTGTATCCTTCATTATTATTTATATGGCTCAACTATGTGCAGTCTCGCAGCCACCCAAAAATGTTGACCGTTCATTATATTGACAAGTCGTTTTTTACTATTATCATCATCATTCTTACTGATGTTAGGGAAACGTTTTTAGACATCTACAGTGTATTCTAATTCGTCGCAAAAATCTGGATAGCCGGACAAGTCCAGATACTCACCACAAACTTTTTGAGACAACGGAATGATGATCCCTCCACGATACGGCTGCTTTATACTGAACGATTTATATATGTTCTTCTCTGAGGATGCACGTTGGGCGGCATTCCCTTGTTTCATATCCAGATTTATCATAATCAGAATGGACAGAAACCCCTATCCATTTTCAATTGGTTATCTCCACTTGCGTAGCTGTCACGGATTGGAAATCGACGTATCTTATTCAAATGATATCCATAGCATATTTAGTTTGACTCTAGTAAATTCACCTGATCGCTGTTGCTAATGAGTAGTTTTAGCGTAAACGACCTTGAGAATTTCATTCAGTGGAGATCTCGCCTGTCTCATATCTGCAGGTTAAAAAAGCAGACTAAGTAATTAGCGTATCTGCAGCAGACCCACCCACCTGAAGATTTTGGAGAAAGCGAAATTATTTAAACTACCCACTCAACTGCACAATGATGATGTCCAGTCGTGTGGGACGAAACTTCGGCAAGTCAATTGCCATTTTCGGTGAAGAGGTCAACAGCCACCTGATCAACAGCCAATTATTTACACTAATTTACATCTGAGTGATTAAGCACAGACCTTCACAAATCAGTGATCTTTTAGCAACCGTGACTGATCGTCAAACCCAATGCAGCACAACGTTACGGGCAGTCAGCGAATCACTGAATCACTTGTCTGTCGCGCTTAGATCCACAGCGGACCATTGTAAACAAGAGATTCAGCTAGATTAATTGGAGTCTCCAATAAAAACCACATTCGTATGCAAATGAGACTTTTTGTCGAAATATTGGCTTCCTTTAATGGCCTGTGTGGCAAACAACCGAAAAAAACGAAACAATTTCGCGAATTAGGCTGAAACTCTCATCAGTCTTTTTCCATAAAGCGATACGGCGTGCACTTTTCTGCCGTATATATAATTAAGTACCAACTCAGCGTGACCGGGTTTAAAACCCAAGTCTTTTGGAAGTTTAAATGACAATGTCACCGAAAACTTAGGAGGCATCCCATTAGTAAGATGTCTCTTTTGAGAGGTACTCTACGGATGAGCTTTGCTGTATGTGCAGAGTAGTAGTAGCGATCAAAACTTCCAGATTTCGAGACGTTTTTT
>SJOL01006586.1:2315127-2333312 GCA_004794785.1 Opisthorchis felineus
TGGACAAACCGGCTGTAGTATGCTGCTCGCCCAAGAAACTGCCGTAGGGATCGCTTGGAATTGGGAACAGCACAGTCCTCGATCTTTGCCAGTTTTTCTGGCAGTGGGCTAACCTCTCCGTGACCCACTTTATGCCCCAGCAGTGTCACTGAACTCCGAGCGAGCTGTGTCTTGGCTTCATTTATCCGCAGGCCCGCCTCCCGGATACGCTTCAATACGGCCTTAAAAGTGTGGTAACAGCAGTGAAAAATATGAACAAAGAATCGTTGATTCTACGCGTCTTGTCACTGAGAGGGGTTTTAAACTTATAATATCACTTCAGTATTCGCATTTCGAAACAAAGCAATGAACAAGTTCAACTTAAAGTCATATTCCACTGAAAATCTACGGCCAGTTACAATAACACCCTAATGTGTCGTGTTACTTTATCTTGGGATACACCTTTCCCAGAGTGAATCACCAGAGTCCACAAGCTTTTGTAATCCGGATTCCGTTTTCACCATATATATGTATATATGTATACCTGTTGTACTTGTGTCTGTGTTGTTCATTCAGGTGATACTCGTTGGTTGAATGGCCGTTATTTGATTCTATTGTTTTTGATTGGTTTTAGCTGAGGCACTAAATGAGATATGTGCGCATCGCGTTCGGGAAACAGAACCTTGCCAGAATAATTCACTCCTTTCGACCACAACAAACGAGATAGAGACTGTACTAGTCGGAAGGATAGTCACTCCTGAAGAATCTATTCCAAGTTCTCCGTTGCATGAAGACTATTCCACTCAAACCCAGTCTTCTTATTCGTCTTCTTTGAGTTCATCGCCCACAGCAGGATCGCATTCTGATAATCAGCCCCAAGTTGCTGCGTTACCTCCACTCCACAAGCCACCGGATATTAGTATAAACCACATAGATAATTTACCACGAACAGCGGATCACAGAGAATCATTGTATCCATACTCGCTTTATCCTGGACTGCCCAACCTAAGCTACGAGCCACCTGTTTATAATCAGGGGAATTATCCATGGTCTCATAGACAGTATGGCCCTCCGAATCGCCTAACGACCGCCAGTCCTATCCTTGTGGATGAATGGTGATGCTGTCCTGGACAGGACTGGAAGTTCTTGAATTAAGGTACAAACTGCTAACAGCACAAGCTTATCACCAAGGTCTTTCATGGATTCCTTAATTGCTTATCCGTAGCTGACTGTACACAGCCACAAGAAACGAATATGCATCCCCTTCATCTGTGTGAACTTTATGACTCTAATTCCTTTCGGACAAAACGGCTGCATGACAGTCGATATTTCTTGTGTTAATTGTCATCTGTTGGTTTCACGCTATTTGTCCCTGTTTCGCCAATCACGAAAACTAGTTTTTGCTTGTCGCGCAGATTTTACAGCAGATACAGTATGACATATTGTTTCATAAAAAAGCTTTATTGCCACTTTGTCGATTTCCTATGGGAAGTGTGGGAAAACCAACAGGTATATAAATATCCTTAGTATAGGAGAAATGTTACGAGAGTGGAAAAATTCGACGGTAGCCCTTACCGGTCTCACCCCTCTTGCTGTTCAGTAAGGACGCATTATTGGAGTTCTTATGAGATTTTGTCCTCTGCAATACCAACTCGGAAGTACAAAACTGTATGTATCTGGAGTCACACACCCATTTAGGAAATAAGATATTGCTAATGGAAGTGTTTCTATGCGAAATCACCACGCGTGAGGCTGCTGGAAGCTCTTTGACTGCCCACGACCGGATTTGTCCTCCTTAGGGCTCATTAGGTAGGCACAGTCCCCGAGTTTCCATCAACTTTATGTTCTACCTAAACCCAGATTAGATATAATCTGAGAAATACACACACTTACACACTAAGTCGATTTTGTCGGGAGACTCAGCTAAATTCCAACTGAACCTCTCATTTATGATATCCTTCAAATAAATGTGCCACCGAAAGATCGCCTTACTTTCCTCTTGGTACCCTATTCGGAAAATCTCGTGGTTTGAAATATCAAAGAATCTCCAATAAGAGCTTATGAAACCAAATAGAAGGCTGATAACAATTGTGAGCGAATTGTCGTTAGTATTCAGGCAGAAACGTTTGGGTAACAATATCTTGAAGGGTTTGCTGCCATGTGAATACGTACGTGATAGGAATCAACTCACATAGATCGGAGGACTGATTTCTGGCAATGACAGCTTCGTGGATAAGGTTGCAGACCGCCAGTTTAATTATCCGACTTCAAACCTCATATGGTTGACTTCAGATTGGCCCTCAGCTTTCATTTGTACGCATGTTTCAGAATAAGGATGTGAAGTGAAATGTTTTCAACCTTTTATTTGGATTTTTGTAGCAGGTATCAAATCTATGTCATAATGAACAACCAGGTACGATTGGGTTTGCCAGCGGATCCAGTTCGGTCACTCTGCTAATTTGAGAAGACAGAGAACTGAAAACGTTGACGTCTTGACCGAATAATGACCGAGACATCTTGGGGACAATGTGCACTTTTGTTGACACAGGTGACGCATATCAGAAGATGCTATTCTAGACGGTCGTTCAGCAAATTTACTTGCTATATGACTGTCAGAGACAACAATTTTTTTAACTAAGTGAAGCAATGGGAAATCTCCAGTGCATCTTCCTGAGCTGCAAGGAGGGAATGTTAAACTGATGCATCCCTACTGAAGCAAGAGATACCGTACTCGTTCCCAAGCCGCAGTCACCATAAGGTGAAATAGGTATGCAATGTTGTTCGCTTTAGCAGTCTACTCTATAGTGAGTCCTGCCTTCTTCAGTGGAGCACAGACTGGTTACCTGTGATCAGAAACTTGACCAGAACAAGATATCCTCGGTCCCGCGACATTCGGTTCTGCTCAAAAATTTACTTACAATACCTAATTGATGTCTCCTGCTTTCAAACGCATGATAATAAGTTCGGAATCAGTAAACAGGCCTCTGAGGGTCATTACGTCATACGGAAATACATGAGTACTATCAGCCACTTTCAACTTGACGTAATCCATGAAAGCTTCTCTGGTTCGTTAGTGCTATTGTGCAAACAGTATCCTGTTTGAGTAGCTACCTTAACCCCGCTGGCCCTCTGGTGCTTCAGAGTTTTGGTCAAATATTCTTCAGCACGCCTAGTAGTGCCCTTGCCGGTGATAGTCTCCGCAGTGTCAGGTAGATTATGTTTGACACCTGCATCAAGAGCTCCAAAGCCGTGCACTTTCAGATTAAGTTGATGTAAAGCTCAAAGGCTATCCAATACCAACCCTGCGATTGCTGGACCCATCTCATTCGGGCTGGAATCCAAAAATTGCCTCATTTTAACCTGGTTTGGTTTCCTGCTCGAAACCTTATCTACACCGACAGCCTTCACAAGGCAGAGATTGTAGGTGAACTGGAGAGTTATACTCCATCATTACCCTTGACTGTTAAGAAACGATTGGCCGGTGCAAAGTGTCCAGAGGATACATCGGGTAAATTGGTCGGCGAATAACCTAATTTGGACCAGGATGATACTCAGTGCGGTAGGCCAGAAAAGACAAACGGTAGGCACTTAGCTGAAGCCATCCAGTCACACAGGAGGCCGAGTGCTAAAACACATAGTGAACGAGATGTCATTACTCATTTCTGTGGATGTAGAAAATAGCACTGAGTACGATGAGAAGTTGTTGCTAGTGAACCGGAGCCGTTGTTCAAAAACACTTCAAAACGCACAAAATATGACGGTCGATTTCTATGTTCATATGTTTTTTTTTTTTGACGAAGGGGATAAACTTGCTGCAGCATTCAACCTGAAGTGTTTCCGCATTAACAAAAGCAAATCGAAGATGTCGAAGAATGTTCGAGGAGGGGAAAGCAATGGCGAAGTTTCGAAACTTACCTTACCCTGAAGGCTAAAGAAAGTGACTCGCATTTTAGATGAATACCATAAACTTATTGGAGAGCATTTTTGTAAATGTGGAATGCCACACGACAGATGTAAAGAAGAGATGTACGGAGATTTTCTTCACTGGTTGCAGATGACTTCATTTCAGCCTTTCCAACACACTGTCGTCAAGGTTTGTCAGGCGGAGACTGGACACGAACAAATACTTCTGAATTAGAGGTTACTACCATCGTTAAGGGCGATTTATCACTTAGAAGTCCATGTGTAGGTCCTCTTCGTGTGTTCAAGTAAGACCTGGTGTATTCCTTGGAGTCTAGAATTCAGTAGTTAGCAGTGCAAAAGCCATTTACGATTTTAGACACCTTTTACCACAGCTGAAGATATGTAAGAAGAGGTAAAGCGTTAGAAGGACCTCGTGATTGTACCGCAATACGAGTGCCCCAAGATGACACTAGGCTTTCACATTAATTTAAAGTAATGGAACGGTTAGTAGATTTATAGGAACAACAGGGCACTGATGGTTTTTTTAACAGTAGACCAACAAAATATTTCCTTTGATTCAGTTCGGGGGAAACTTTTGTCATGAACACGGCATAGTTCATAGAACTATGCAATATGTGGAACGATTAATAGAAAGTGATTTCCTCTTCTCTTACGATAGGAATCACGGGCCCCGCACCGCATTTTGGCCGTGCACGTGAGCCGGGTTCATGTACATGGATAGCAAGAGCAGCGCAAGCTGCGTCTTGTAAGTTGACCGGGTATCTTGTACCGCGTTTTCCAATAGACCACAGTGACTCATAATCTACATCAATAAATTTGGGCATGTTTATCTAATGGCCTGAGGTGCATCTTTGATTCGAAATGCCGCAGTACTGAATTTCATAATCAGCTTATCACGGTGACAGCAAGTCAACTTACGTTTTTGGGTGCTGATTGCACACTACTTATTATTTAAAGCCACATGTAGACGGTGGCGTTACGCGTTAATCAGTACTATCGTACTGATACTGTAGTGACATCAAGCAGCACGCAGAGAGGAGCTCAACCTGCAGGCTTAGTTGGCTGATGAGACTATACTAAGTACCATATTTCTTTGCAACGGCTTGTTAAATATTGGCGTTTCTTCGGCAGTCGGTTACCTAGCAAACCACAGAAACCGCGAAGCTAGATATATTGCTGGGTTGTCTGGTCATTAATCATATCTACTAGAGGTCTGGTGGTTAGCTCAACGATTTGCCACCCGACACTTTCAAACCCTTTTTATTGTGGTTTTATCTTTAATAAATGCTTTTTTGTTCCTATTTATCTATCCGTGTATGGTGAGAAAAGCTTTAGTCAAACGGTAGGATACCTTTCAGATGGGGGAATTTTTCTCAACTTTAGCACCCGAAATCTAACCCCCATACGGCTCGGTGGAAATCAGAGAGGACTAGTAGCCTAGGAGAAGTGAGAATAATTATTGAAATGAATGTGATTCACTTGGTTCAGGTATTCAGAATTTTCATTTGGAACACATTCTCTGGGGTTTTGTCACAGTCACTCGATTCCCAAGGGTAGTTTATTCCCCTCTAATGAACGCAAGCACCTTCACAAAGAACAAATTTCAACGGTTTCTGTCAAAATACTCGAGGCCGTATTGAAAAACCAACTGCTTATCCAGTCTGTCTGCTCCAGTTAATTACCGCCATCCTATTTCAGACAGATGATGCAACAAACACAAGATTACCCTTGAGAACTAGACGCTTGTGCATTCTAACTGGCAGTCACGCTGAAAGCCAAAAACTGGAGAAATGATCCTTTCTTCTCTTATTCTGCTTGTCGAGGATGCAGCACACACGTACATGGACTCCAAACCAGTCAAAGCACGTAGGTAAAGAGTCGCTCAGTGGAGCTGACCATTTTATTTCAGTTTGGGTAATAAAAAACAGATCTGCTATTCATGTACTTGAATCAGTCGATTACATCTGACTCTCACATGACTGTTGCAACGTGTTTCCTTTTGTTCTGTTCTAAATTTATCGAATAGTAGGCTATGTTCCCCACTCTTAATCACGTATGTTATACTGACAGCCACCGTATTAGCACGTGTCATATGACTTGGCTGAAGACGTGAAAATCGATGAAGCTCGCTACAGAGAATCATTCGATGCATAATTCTCAGCGTGGGATAGCTGCTGGAAGACGATCTGCGGAACCTGCCAAATCGGCAGGCATTCTTCTACAATAGATATATTGTCAACGCGCTCTTCCATGTGATACAACATATTAACGGCCCGGTTATAAAACGAACTAAGGAACACTTTTTTAGGACAAACCTGGACAAACATATATAGAGTGAAATATATCAAGGACAGGTGTGTTTAAGCTACACCTAAATCAGCTGAGCTGAGCTGGTTTATGCAGTAGTATGCACGCTATGGGAGCACTGGGGAACAGTGATTCTCCGAAGGTAGGGGTTCACTACAATTTCTGCGGATGGAAAGCATAACGAAACCTCATGAGCCAAAGCCAAGTAAGCAAGGTTGTACATCACCAATACCTACATACAAATCGACTAAAGTGGCACGGTACACTACGCTGGCTCCTTTTTGAAGAACAGCGTTCCCGGTGTACCATCGTCTACGTGAACCGGCTGCTACTAGTGTGGCGGGGAAAGCCATTCGTCGCGGAGTTTTTCACTAAAAACACCAACTAAACGGTTACAGACTGTTGGATAGGAAAGTCAAACTCTCATATGCACGTTGTTTTTAAAAATCTGGATATCCGTCTTCTTCTTCAACGCGTCTTTTTGAACTCTCCTGGATATTCATTGAATATCACGCAATTGTAAACGAATGCTGCAAAGCAGTTCCACAAATTCCTTAATAGATCCCACCTTCCATTAGATTAAGTCGAAGTGACGGGAAAACTCATACTACTCGCATGCCTCATCAGTAGTATCCACCGCTACACTAGTAGTGTGGTGCGTTGTGCTGGTGAGCGTTTACAGAGGTTGCTGTGTCTGGGAATGGGTCGGCCGTGTGTGATAGGGTAACGTCGATGGTCGTTGGTTTGTTCGCTGAACTGACCGAAGGTCAGTACGGGCTATCGGTATACACGGTACACTGCTCAACGTACAACTACCAACCCATCACTATGCTCCACCACACCCCCTAACAACACACTGATGATGCCACCCCGATTGATGGTGAAACTTTTGCAAACAAATTGTCCAGCTCAGCGAATAAACCAACAAAAATCTGCGCTTCCTGAGCTACCAACATTCCCCTCAGTAGGACAACGTGTTAGCTACATGGCCTGTATGCACAATTGTAGAAGCAGGATGATCCAGACAAAGAAAGTTTGATTAGACGGGGACAGAGAAAAACAAGCGATTGCTGGATGACCGTGGAAGAAGTCGAGTTAGTGCTCCCACCTAAACAAAACGAACTGCCACTGTCGAAGGTTGGCTGTGTGGAAGGAAAGCAGAGACGAGAGGATATCTGACTGCCTACTTAGTTAAGACAAAGAAGCACGCACAATTGTAGCCTTGGACACAACGCGAAGAAATGGCGCCAATTTTGAACAGAAGTTGGGATGCGGAAGGAACAACATGAAAAGCATACAACGCAAAACCGTTGACTGCCACAATTACAGCTGGCAGCTACATTTCTTCCCAAGCTTATATCCACCAAGAGGAATAGCGCGCCCTGCTTGTTATGATTGGAGTTCCGAAAGTTAACCCCCCCCCCCAAATGATTATTCAAACATTTTCACTGTGGAACGACGGCTCAAGTCCAGGCTAGTGTAACTTCATCGGCAAGCTTCGATATTTACACAGAGATGCAGCAAGGCTCCGTTACAACTCATATTTCACTCATATTGTATTTAACCGCAACAAACTTGCAGGTGCTTCAAAAAATTGGGAAGATCTTGTAACTATTTAGTATTTTCTGGGCGTTCATCTATTCAGAACGCTTCCCGATGAACGAATACTGCATGGTTGTGTGCCGTGTGCCGCTTTTTTTCCGAAAAATATGCTTCGCTAGTAGATTTTGGGGCGATATTTTAGAATCTAGTGATAGCATTCATGTCCAGCGT
Organism: Opisthorchis felineus; assembly: GCA_004794785.1. Taxonomy (NCBI): domain Eukaryota; kingdom Metazoa; phylum Platyhelminthes; class Trematoda; order Opisthorchiida; family Opisthorchiidae; genus Opisthorchis; species Opisthorchis felineus. The sequence goes on from SJOL01006586.1 coordinate 2,323,111, forward strand.
ATCCTATTTTGGCTGAAATATATAAATATCTACAAAACACCTGACTTTTATCTACCTGTTTTTGGGAGTAACCAGACAGTGGTGGATAATAGGAGAAAAGCACATTGTTCCTCTGTCAAGACGGCAGTCTAACCACAAAATTAAATGCTTCATAGCAAAGAATAGCAGCTCATTTGGAATGTCACAAAAACATGTCTGGAAAAGTTTGCGTGTGGCCTAAAAGCTCCCGTACATCACTGCGTCGTATTATTCATATTTTTATATGGAAGCAAGACCTCGATAATATAATATTTTCATACCCGACTCTCCGAATGATTTTATATGCACCATCTGGGGATGGCTAGACGCTTCCATTAAATCATGTACGGGACATTCAAGGAAATATATGGGCTTGAAAGCACCCGGTTCATAACCAGGTACGCTGACTAGGTCATTTGAAGCTCGACATGTGGACGCACCTACATAGGCAAAGTTGGACTTTCAGGTGAACAGCGCTTCCGAGACGTATTAGCCTCGAATGCAAGATGAATAAATTGAGGTAAGTTTGCACTAAATCTCAATGACAAATCTACGCACCTACCCATCCTGTTAGGTTTGCTCTAGGCAACTTGAGTGAGTGCGACTGCATGATTTTGTGCAAGGCGCATGTGGCGTTATAATAAAGCTGAAGGAATCTATGGATCGAGCCACGGCCTCATTGTGAATTTCGGTTACATTGTTGGTCGCAATACATAATCTTCAACCGAGCTGGTTGCTTCCAGAAAGNAAAGAAACACCAAGAAAGATATTAGAGGAAGAGCAGAAAAATATCCAACAAGAATATTGAACGGACACACTATCTTAACGAACCAGATGTCACTGATTGTCTCTGGCTCAAAACCCGGCCAACTTGGTAGCCTACTCTCTTGGCTTGGATTAGCTTCTGCTTGAAGAAGAAAACGTTGCTCAGCGGTAAGTCCACATTGTGTTAATTAAATCTTCTCGATCGGTCTCAGACTTTCCCCACTAATAGCCGACTTCTCCGTTTGATGGCAATAGCTTTTCAAGAGCACCAAAATGATCCAATGGGTAATGAACTGACCAGAAAAGAAGTCTTCAGAAAAGTCTGGAAAACAACCGGTAACACAAACTCCTACGGCATACAAGCCGCACCGCGCGGTCGTATCTGAATAAAACTGTTGAATGGCTGAACAGCTCCTTGGAGAGTGGGAAAGGGTTAGACCGAAATTTTTCACCGATTCTACCCAGCTGAGGTGAATGCAGCTGCGAAATATCAGTGGAGCAGTGCGAGTGAGCTGGAAGATTTCATAAGTCACCGATCTGGACAGTTTCAAGTGTTCAGGCAGAATCAAGTCAATGTAACTCTGAGCACCGCTTGAAACTCAGATGTTTGTAGTAAGTGTCCCACCGCCTATGTTAATCACATTTACTCTCGTTAGCTGTTTCCGCCCAATCAGATCAATAGGTTGGGGTAGGAGGCGATAACCGCTCACTTCATGGAATAGTTTCGCTCATTTATGGAACTGTACGCATTTTGTTATGTTTTCTTAACCTAGCCGCATCCGATGCATACAACACCAGCTTGGACGTGGTCAGCAGATGTCACTCGAATAAACAAAGGTCAACAAGACTACGATGAAAACAACTCAAATCTTTGCGCCAGCAGATATTGTGGTTTGAGTGATCAGTAGGCGGACGGGCGACTGCAGGCAAATAAAATAAAACTCACAGCGATCAAGTCAGCAGGCTACAGGAAAAAGGTTGGCGAATGTGCTACGACTCGACAGCCCTGAAACGCAGTTCTTCCGAATACTCTTCAGAAAAGCGGATGTATGTTACGTTAGGACAATGCTCGAGATTATCCAGAAACAGAAGAATGTCCAGAACACTTTGAAAATGAGGGATTTTTACGTCATCAGTAGATGTAACAGCTTAACTTTGACATCAGCGTAGTGAGTTTGGGTGAAATGAGCCCATTTTTTCATTTTTCAGGATTTGGTGGAAAAACATCAACACTGTTTCGCATGGAGAAACAAAGTTTCCCTTGATGGATAAAAACAATAAAGAAGACATAAGGCCTGACGATACAAGTAGAGCGCTCAGCATTTTAAAATGGTTTGCACTTAGGCGTACTTTTTTATCTGTAAATCTGATAGAATGCATCATTGAATGACATTCCATTATCGGGAACTATATTCGTCGAAGGAGGCAGCTGAGGATCTATGAACTCCTCGGCAGATAGATAACTCTACAGACTGAATTCTGTGTCACATGTTTTCAGTAAATAGCCGATTTATCCACTGCAGTCATCATATTTAGGGCGCAGAGGATAGGAACAATGGATCTATTCGTCCAAATTTCGTTGTTTATTGTGAACCACACCACTGGGCACACACCGCAACGATGGTCGAAGTAAGTTTTAGGGTTGTAATTCAAATTAAATGTACGAGAAGGTTCTAGATGACTGTGTAGGCAAGTGTATAATACGTGACACTTAGAGACATTTTGAAACAAGTTGACTAGTCCCACCGGCCGCCCTGAAGATTCAGCGTGTTCTTTGGAGAGCATGCAGAAACACACCCGGGACCACATAGTAGCAAGTATCTAAACAATACTTGCAGGGCTTTTTCGCCTCCTCAGGTTTTCGATCAGAATGTGATGACATCAAAAGGGGCCACTAAGTCAGTCCGGTTACATCACAGCTGTCTCTTATTTTGGTAGGTGGAATACCAGGTACATGTAGGAATGTAGAATGTCTATGTTGCGTGTGATTCATTTAGATATGACCATGCTTGAGAAACTTAATAGTCTGGCAGGATGGCTGATCAGGGAGTTTCTTTAGTGATCACGAATAACTGAAGAACCAATAAGTCAACAATAGTAACCAGAGGTTTCATCCGCGACTTGTCATTACTATGCCTAAAGTTGTGATTTATGCGCTGGTCATTTTATTAGTTTCCAATGTCCAAACACCACCGGTTTTTTTTCCTGTGTTCAAGCCACCCCTTCAGTCATTCAACAAAATAGCGAAACCACGATTAACTGTATACGTAATGCACTACTCATAAGGCTTCTGAAAATTCTTCGACAGCCCACGACCCGTTTCACCCAAATTTGATGCAGAAAATTTCGCGTATTCCAGAAACCAACTTTATAGAGATAGGAACACTATAAGAAGGTTAGACAACGCGAAAATGTTCACGCCTTCAGCTTAGCGAGTTCAATTTATAGGCCATATAGCTAGTCAACTGTTACGGGACTACATCACTTCCATACTGAGATTCAAGGTATTTTGAGGCCGATACCCATTTAAACATTCGCCTGCCACATCATATCAATGCAGTTCCAAATACCATAGTTAATACTACATACCATTTTCACAAAGTTATGTGTGGAACAGCCTGGACGCACTTCAGTCCGTTTAAACGTTTAAATTGGAAGGAATAGAACCAGAGGGAAAAAGGATAGGGAAATTATAAAACCAATGGTCTACCTTATCGATAGACTCTGCAAGGCAGATAAGTTAGGGAGATGAAAAGCACGGGACGTGCATTTTCTGCACCGAGTGAACTATTCAGCAGTCGCGAGCCGCACCTATGTCAGACATATAGAGCTAATTAGGCCTAAACATGACGCAGCGCGGTAGTCGCAGAACATCAGCTCCAGCACCATCACAAGTGTGGCATATTATGGTTCAACGTGGAGTGGGTGCAGAACTGTGTGTTTAACATGCAAGACACCGTTTGGTTTCAGTTGTGCTCTGCGTTTAGCTGCTTACTACCATGTCTTTCGTTTTTATCAACTTGACATTGTTTTTTTCACATAAATATATGTAACACTGACGCCGTTGAAAATAACTCTATATGCAAATATCTGCAGTTCACTTAATAAGTGCGATCGGAGAAAGATATTTACTCGGGGTAGTGCACTTCCGAAGTCAATGAAGCACTGTAAAGCATGCGAAATTTAGGGACTGAAAAGGATTAAATTCAGCGTTAAGGTACCCAACGTTTGTGCACGCCACATATGAGGGTCTGGCCATGACGCAAAATATAGGAAACTGCGACATTTGCATACTGCGACATTTTAGGATTTGGCCAAGCAAAGTTGGAATACGTTTGAAGATATGCGAATTTTCAAGGCGTGATATACGACGGACTCGAGTATATACAGTATGGACAGTGAGGATCAGTTTAGCATTGCTGTTTACATAGGACTTACGAAAATGCGTCTACATCATAGGAAAAATGCCACGAAAACCAGCGTCGTAATCAAATGTATGGTAAACCAAGTTACCATTTCAGTTTATCCGCGAATACTTCGTATTTTGTCATACGTGTCTCACCACTTCATTTGGTTCACAGTCTGAAATCGATTTACAATTCCAAATAATAGTGATAACATACTAAATCGGAGGTATCCCACAGAGATACAAACCAGTACGGGCGCATTGATAATGACATTTCGGCAGGCGAGCCGTAATTTTTAGGGCTTAGACAATAGTGAGCTTCCATACCAGAAATAAGAAACCGGAATCAGAAAAGCAGGAGTTTAGTGTATAGTACGTAACTTTTCTGAGGTAGCAACAGCGGAGATCATGACGACGCCACCTATGAAGACTCTCTTCAGACAGTGCACAACCAAACAGTCAGACCTACGAGTCTATCAGATTCAAGCGTTTCGGTAACTGAAGTTAACACTACTGCAGCGCTCTGCCTGTTCTTCAGCTCGTCATAGATACAACTTATGTGATACCGTCAGTGCAGTTTTGATCAACTTCGGGCTGTGTGAATGTCGAAGGAGTTATGCGCAAGCGCACACCGCCGCTTCTTCATTCCTCTTTCAGAATCGCCATTCATTAATGCTTTCGAAGCATGTGATATGAGCTCACTAGTGAGTGAACGAAAATATCACGGTTTACTGTCTTTTAAATAAAAAGGCAGAGCAGTGCATTGTTTTTCATTCAATTGCTTTCATACTACTGTTTAGTTTTAGAAGTAGTTAAAAACGTTTCAAGATCTCAGCAATCTACTGGCAACTACTGGCAGTCTACAGTCAACCTGCGGGCGGAAATCACGGGAAAAATACGCTGTAGGAGGTAACGTGGCTCCTCTAACGTCGAAGATACTGATGCAGGATAGGCACCTTATTTGGCTTTGTGCCCAAGTAAGAAAGCCTGAAAAGAACGACTAAGTGCCTGCACATCTGTATTTTTGAAACTGCTCCCAAGTATAATCATATCGAGACGAAATTTCAGTCAAACTTTTGAAAAAATATATCGGTTTGGTTGGCAAAATTCGCATCCTGTACTGGATGCCACCACATGTCCTTTACACTTCTTTTATTCATCGCGTGGCAGACAGGCTATAACCAGGCGATTTTTTTCTCTGAATGCCTTTGTGAAAGTTGATCAAGTTCTGTAGTTACGGCTTCCCGCTGATCGACTGAAGGAGGGATGCTTGCTCAAGTTTGAACTTGATCACCTCCCTGATCTAATCCATTTCATATGTCCGGATGACTAAAACCCCTCATAAATAACCACCCAAAAAAGCTTTATCCATGACACTGTCCTCTCCTAGTGTCTTGTAGGACATCACAGAAATGATTCTGATTCTTCCCACCGTGTAGGTAGGCTGATGCCATTTTGAACTGTCCCGAGGATAGTTCGTGGTTCTTAATGTCTCAAAACGTCTCATTTTAGTTGGTCATAGTCAAGATTTTGAGAGTGAATCACCATTGCCTACGGATGGCAATGACTGTCTTCCAGGACCCATTGAAGTGAAATGCCTGGAAGTTACGCGGGCTTATAAACTCAGACGGTTGCCCCATGTTCAAAGGGACAACGAGCAGAGCCCAAAGGCTGTCCTTTTGTTCGCCAGAATAAGAGCGTTATTTTTCTACTAATGCAAGTGTTCTTACTTGCTGGATTTTCTGTCGCCCTGTAATCATCCCTGACTTATTGGATGGGGATTATTTTCTTTTAGTAAAGTCACTGAAACACGTCTCTACATGATGTTAAATCTCCAGGACTGTCTTCATCAGCCTTATAGTCGACGCCTGCAATAGATTCACCTTTTATCAGATTTTACCTCAAGCCATATATATTCTCTTCAAGAGGTCAAAATTTTACTCGTACCGGGATTCTGTGATTCCATACATGGCCTGCTATCTTATTCATTCTGACTCATTGCGCGATGCATCCTAATCACGCATCCTTGTTTAAGTTACTCCTTCTTGGCCGCATTTCTACTAGTGTGTCGAGTGTGCGCTAACCTTAAGTAGTTGTTATGAGGTTTTATGCTGAAAAATCACCCCTTCAGATGTATATTTCGAACTGAAATGAGCAAACTGCACTTTAGTACTCTTCACGGCGCAAACTTCCATCAGTCCAGTAAATGAAGGTGAACACTTTGTGAAAATATACTGCGACATCTGGAACATCGTACCAACTGAAACATGAGACGGCCTTTGTGCGGCACATTCGGTTGAAGAATATCATAAACGAGAGATTTAGTTGAGTCTCCCGTGAAAACCAAATTGATTTTCATATGAGTGTATTTGTCGAAAGGTGAACACTAGTTCATTATATACGGTGCCCACATATGGGTAAACAATATGATAAGAAAATTTCCGGTTCCTCGAACGACAGATGATTGAAACCTCAAGATACGGCCGAAATTTCATTACAATGGTGAGGGAAAGAAATGAAGTTGTTCGTATTGGTTAATCATCATCAGAAGAAATAAAAATATACGTCGAGGAAACAGATCGGTCACTACAGCTTTTCCAAGTTGGATCGATATAAGCCAGTTGACGGGGGTAATGGCGGTTAGTAATTATTTCTGGAATATTCAAAGTCCTCGTATATGGGAGAGTAAAAACTTCGACAATATCGTTCGCACACTTACTGCCAACTGGCACGCTGACCACGAAAACTGCATCTCGGTCTTCTAGTACGTACTCTCTTGTAACACTGGGCAAATCATTGAGGGTAATGGGAGCGGTCACACATACTTGGTGGCCAACTTAATACCGACAACGCTGGAGAGAATCCTTTGTGGGTTCCAACTCTACTGTCTCAATATATGCATACAGCTCACAAAAACAATGAATTATTTATCTGGCAGAACTCAAAACGTTCCATGGGGAGTTATAAGAGCAACCACTGAATTCAGTTCACAAAACGAATGACGGATTAAGCCTATCGACAGAATGAAACAGTTTTTGGGTCTCATGTCTCAAAAGATTTACAAGGTGTACCTCCTTTCTCCTGATCATACCCTTCCCTTTCTTGAACCCACTGTTTTCTGCGCCTACCCCATGTATTCAATATTCACCCACAACCCCTCATTGACTTTTGACCCTTAACATGCCGAACCAAAGCTGATGAACTTTTCACGCGCGCCTTTTGACCTATTGCGTTAAAACGTGCTATGCGCGCACGTTTGTCGGTAATTCACATCGAGTTGCCGTTCTTGCTGGGCTTTCTTTGGACTTGCACCAATTCGTGCGACAGTCAGACGGAAATCCCTATAATTTGAGGTTTGTGTCCCTTTCATATATACATTTTGTACGTGTAGTACCGCATTTTGTTGATAAAACCCAATGCTTCATAAATCTTGGCTTGTGATTTCGCGCGTCACTCAGTTGGGCTTCCCGGAATACGTCACGTATTCTACACAAGGTATACTCTAATAATGGCAAAATAACTTTTCCCCAGACTTATCAACTCGATCCTTTGGGCGTTTTATTGTCATTTGCCAGTTCGTTTTGTGAATTCAACGCAGTTTCAAGGTTGACTAATCCACCGGAACGACGTATGAGTATCTTCAAATTCGTTAGTTGAATCTGGATTTTATGTGACGCACCAAAACCATATGCGGCAAGTGAGACTTCTAAAGTCTGTGAGCAGGGGGGTTGAAAATATGGGGTAGGTGTCCATTTCGTCCTTTGTAGTATATCGTGAAGCGTTTTCAAAAGTCGGTTTGATCGATCTACAAGCACCCATCTGATATGTTTCAAAAACTTGAAAAGAATCTCAGCTATGACTGAGATTCTATATATTCAGATAGTCTCTGCTAAATCCATCCGTCTGGTATTTGCCATTCTCAGTTGCTTTGTGTTTCGTAGGTTTCAACATGGCTCGAGGTGCGCTACCTATTACCTACATTTGGTGTCTTACCTCTCGCTGACCGTCCTCTGGTATCACGACCTTTGTGGCAGTCTTTTTCGGAAGTAATAACTATTTTTACACATAACTTCATTATTAGCTTCATAACCCTCCCTGAACTCTTTTCTGGACATCATTACAGGTCATATCTCTACCAAAACCCACGAACAAATTGTAAGACTGAGTGGAAGATAGCTGTATCTTGAAGCGGACAATTAACGGAATATTTGTTAGTGAGAATTGTCATGGGAGATGCCCCATGAAATGGCTGGCTTAGGCGGTGAACGGGATGTTTGACGATACTTTTGTCGGGATAACAACTGTACACCATAGAACAGCACCAAATGAATACCATGTAAGTTAAGTTAAGTGCGAAAAATCAAGAAGTATATGGGTAGACATTTCGGGAGAAAGCCAAGTTGTGCGCACTAATGTCCAACTGCAGAAATCCTAATATATGGGATATGACTATAGATACACAAAACACAACAAAAGGAAGCGTAACAGGTCTCCGACAGACCCCACGGTTTGTACAGAGAGGAATTTTCCAGAAACAGTCTCCTGAAGAAACCCATAAAGTTTGGAGCTAATCCTGTGTAACATAGTCTTAGTTGTAGCAGACTCAATGTTGTTCTCAGTAGCAACGATGATAACTGTATGAGATTGTTATCCCGTGCGCAGTATCAGACCTATCGTCAATGGGAAGCTCTGTTATGAACTCGAAGTCTTAAACGTGAATTTCCATGATACAATGAAGTTGAGGAAACAAGGTGAGGAATCGGACAGCCTTGGCAGACCTCATTTCGTGTCTAGAAAGCTTAAACTATCCATCAGTCAACACTAACTTTATCCCGCTAATAGTTTAGCAACTGTAAATTATGCACGCCCGTGCGTCACGCCAGGTTTTTTCTTCTTTACCTGAAAACAGTCTCTCCTGAGTTCGTGTAACATTCACATCACTCTCACGACCTGAAATTAGTTACACGCCATTGAGCACTCGGACCAAAAAACAACTACCAAATAGGGCTATGATAGGTGATCACTTCACAGTATTAATTTAAATGGAAAGGAAGCTCAGTTTTGGCTTAGTTTTGGCACAGCCTTGAAGTCACAATATCTCTCATGTTGCGTCACCGTACCAAAAGCCAGGCTGAAAACAATGAATAGAGCCAGTCATACATGGTGGTCCATTGAACGACAGTACGCCCATATCCAAATGAATTATGATAGACATTTGAAGCAGGAACTCTGTTTCAATGTTTGATCGTCTGCGACAAACGCAGTAATATATAATATAATCTTACTTTTTTCTGTCAGAATTTAGATGACGAAAGCTCAGTGCTGTCTACATCCCATCCATTTCAAGCAAAAATGGCATGTCGAGCAGTCTCGTCTTTTGGTCTTCAAACTAAATTCTGAAAATACACAAGTTGGTCCCTTTTGCTGCCCGGTCAATTTTCACTCCACAAAATGTTACTCACCAGTATGATGAAACATGGGTTATAAGTATTAACACCTTCGAGTGACAGCTCTTCTTTTGACCGACAATCAAAGATTGGAATATAGTACCTACTCCAGCTAGTTCCGTCATGCTTCAGTTGGATTTGAGTGCACCGACTTCAGTGGGCATCCAATGGACTACGATGTATGACTGGCTGTATTCATTGTTTTCAGCCTGGCTTTTGGTACGGTGACGCAACATAAGGGATATTGTGACTTCAAGGCTGTGCCAAAACGTCTAACTAAGCTTCCTTTCCATTGAAATTAATACTGTGAAGTGATCATCTATCACAGCCCTATTTGATGGTTGTTTTGTGATCCCGGTCCTCTACCGCGTGTAACTAATTTCAGGTTGAGAGTGATGTGGAAGTTACACAAACTCACGAGAGACTGTATCAGGTGAAGAAGACAAACCTAGCGTGATGCACGGGGATGCATCATCTACAGCTGGTGAACTATCAGATGGATTTGCAACTTCTCATTGTGAGGGATATGAAGCAGTTCGAGCTGCACTCAGTCGGGCACTCGTAGT
>SJOL01006586.1:2349339-2400550 GCA_004794785.1 Opisthorchis felineus
GTGAGGAGATTTCATAAGTTTCAGTTGAGATTTTGTCCAGTAAATGAAACCAAACTATTCTGAATAGCTAAAAAGCATTGTACAGCTATTTCGTACTTATTAGAAATCATCGGCAGAGCGCGCACAACTAAACTCCAGAAAGTCTCAAGCCTGCAACCTCTTGGTCTTAAGCAGACCAGCTTCCCCCAACGGGAAGATTTCAGAGAGTTGGTCACCAGAACTTTTGTTCAAACAAATGCGCGAATTCCATTTGGATTAGGTGAGACCGATTAGTAAGGAAGGCTTTTTTAAATCCATTGAATCATCGGTCCTCTGGCCATCGTAACCCATCCTCAAATGACCACTTTACTTGTGAGGAATTTCAAGCTGCACGTGTTCAAACATCTGCTTACGCCATGAAGGTACAGTAACCGCTGTTTGTCATTGTGATTATGCTTGGAATGTGCATGTGTGAGCAAACTTCTAGATGCAGTAGCTTAAAACGTTGTTTATGCGCTGACAATCTGGTCCTTGCAATTATCCACACTTGATCTTTCAGATCAAGCCATATCAATTTTTCACTCAATTTGAGCAAGAAATGATTGCTTGCCGATCATTCTTTTCCCCAGAATATCGTTTTGTCACGCAACAAGCAGATCACGGGTCCGACAAGAAAACTCCCGAAGTTGAACTCAGCGGAATATAGAAAGATTGTGGTGCAATTTTTCGGGACTTGGGAGTTATTTAAAGACAAGTTTGAAAGATACTATAAGGTGACAGCAATGTATGCTGGATACTGGGAGTCAGCTCTTCATTCAAAAGACACGTGCGTGTCGGCCTGTAATTCGAGTCAAACCAGTGTGTTTTAGAGTGGGAGAGAAATTCACAGCTGGTGAATTCTGCAAGGAGTATTTTGAATGAAACGGTAACCGGTTATATAAGTTTCAAAAACGAGACAGAATATGGTACAGGACTCTTTTAGAGAAAGTAAGTGACGTAACAGCTGAATCAGTCCGTGGTTGGCTGAGTAAAGTGTAGGACTTAGTTAGAAGTCTAGAGAAGCAGATATACTTAGTGTAAAGAAGCCGAAGTAGTATAACGGTATGTACCGACCTGAAGCCTAAGAAGGATGGAACAGTCACCATCAGTATTACAAAACAGAATCAGATAACCTTATTCACGTATTACAGTGTCCTCGGAGGAAAAGAGAGCCACTAGTTATAAGAATGGTCACCGGTCCCAGATGTTTCTATAATTTCACACAGATTACTGAAAAGCTTTTTCATTTCTTTAAAGAGGTGGAATGAAAAAATTTGACATTCAAAGTTGCGAGATGTCATTCATCCTCAAATGAAAGTGATTTGTAGCTAAGCATCGTTAAAGTGCGATGTAGAAGCTTCGAAACTTAGTTGAAAGAATAAATCACAACACACAAAACACAAAACAGGAGGAAGTTTGTAAATTATCCATTCAGTTCGGTGATCAGCGCGGCTTTCCCGAAACTGAAGTTGCTTTTCAGGATGAAGAATCTGAGATTAATAACCCACTAGATACAGTAAACTGTAGAAAACTACCAATGTTCTATATGGAAATATTGTGTCGTATTCCTCTCCAAAGTAGGCTGAGTTACACAGTCTGAATGTGCAAAAAAATTTTTGCTTTGTTCGTACAATAGCTCCGTATCTGCAGGCGTCCTCTCGTGAAAATAAGAAAAGTGACCTCTTTCAACAGATCGAGTCCCCTGCAAAGGACAGCGAAAATACTGAGAAAACTATGGAAAGAGAATTCGACGATATTATGTAGTACATCGCCCTGCTTGGATGTCCCGAAGCTTGCTAATGGTGATGCAAAAATAAAATTGTTGAATGAGTTTATTCTCATCTGCAAACGATCAAATTTGTTTATTCATTAAATAAAACAGGAACAAATCAGTGAACAGCCTGCCAAAGCCGCATTAAGTGTGATGTGAGAGTGGAAGTTGGGAAAAGGTGGCCGTCTACCAGGGATAAATCGAAAGATAATTCCTTCTTCTTTGTCAAGGCTTTTGCAAGTGGTGAGTCTAGTTCGACTGTGGTTTCACTGCTTTCTTGTTGGCAAAGGTTTGTTTAAATCAGCAATCCTCAAGTCACCAGATCGCTCGAATTTGAATATTCTTTGATAATATTAGTTTTCAACCAAATATGAGAAAACCCGAAGTTAAAGTAATACAATACCTTGTCTCCAATGCGGGATAGTACATACAAACGCTTCACTATCTATTCATACTAAGCCCAAAGTTGGAAACTGCCAAATGCGGGTGCTTATATAGAAATTACCCATGTGTTGATCGTTTTCTTCTACTCTTATTGTGTGCAACGTAATCCCCCATCTTGTTGTTTCCGTTTTAAGCTCATACCGCCTTTCTTGTTTTGATCTGATAGCAAACCGCTCTGTCATCTTGTCATTGCACGTCTAGTTTAAATCACAACGTGGGTTTCGCCACCTTTGGGTAGGCGCAAATTTTTCCTGACTACCTATGTGTACGGATCCCTTTTGGAATTGGCAGTTCCTAAACTGGTGTACGGAAGCCGGTGTAATCCCAAGATTTGAGGTTTGTACAATTTTACTATTTTATTATTGCATTCACAGTACCGCATTTGTTGATAAACCCTTGTTTGAATGATTTGACTTTTGGGTTTTTGCGTCTAAATCCCCGTAGCCCAACTGCTAGGTGGAAATAGTCAATGCCGTATAGGCCTATGATCAATCAGTTACACGGGCCGCGAAAACACATTCAGAACTGATTATTGTTAAGGAATCATCCTTCGATGTTGGACACTGCATATAGCTAATCACGTATTCCATGGCCATACTGGCCCTAGTTTACGTGGCGGTAACTATGGGCAGAACGCATGGCACTGGTGCGTACCATTTTTTTCCCTTGGTCGACATTCATCGTAAAACTACCCTTAGTTCACCGTAATTAGGTGTAAACGCGATTTTAGTTTCGCGTTTCTAAACTTCAACAGTTCACTGTTCAGTGTAACCAGATTGATAGTACCACCAGGGCATCAGCAGAGCGTCGTAATAAAACGATTTTCCAATGAAACTCAGCGCCCATACATACATACCGTACTATATCGAGATCAGCCAAAACATCCGTTTCAGCAACTAAAATTTGACTAAACTCTTGTTTCGTTGAAAATGTATGAATAAGAAGCGACTTTACGTCTCGTGAAAGTGACGAATAAACCAAATCCCAGCGCGGTGTCCAAAACTGGTGACCGGCGGATTTGCGCATCTCAGTCGGGCATTGTCATCTGAAAAAAATCATGGCTAGCAAGCAGACGCCTATCATTTTGTTGCACTGACTTATCCTATTGTAAAACGCTTGGACTGATCTGAAAAGCACGAAAAAATCGAGAATATTTATCATGTCTCCCATCAATGGATATTCAAACTGATTCCCTCGTTCAGCTACTGGAATATTGCAACTAGCTTATAATCAAATCATTCAATATTGGGATATCGGTGGCAGCCTTGGGAACCGTTCTTAAAGCGCAAGAATACTTCTTTTTCACGGCGGCTTTGGGTACGTTTACGACAATTCCCTCCAAGTTTTTACAAAAAATAAAGAATTGTCTAACCGAGGTTGAACAAATCAGAATATACTTTGGTTCATGGTAGACCGCAATGTTTACGATCTTTGCGATGAATCAACACCTGAAAAGTGGATATCCTGACCTACCCAGCTAGGTTTGCGACAAACGGTCTGGGACGCGACGCCATAGTAAGACATCCAGGAATGGGATGATAGTGTTTTGTTCTAGACCATGTGTAAACTTGATATTGAGTTGGCGGTGTTGAAATTTGCAACAGCTTGGTCTAGCTCAATCTTTCTAAGTTGCACGATAATGATATCATCGACACGCCGGCATTAAAGAAGACACTGGTGGATTATTTACACTAAACTCGCACATTCTAACACGGTCGTACACAAATATGCTAGTGGAGGATCACTTGGTGAACCAGTAGCTATCTCGTCAATTTGTCAGTACAAGTGATCGTTGAATATGAATTGCACAGTCATAGTGAATCGGAGCAGGCGTTCTTTCAGGAATTCAGCTGGGAGATTTTGTTTGACTAGAGGTTTACTTAACGGTCTCAACTAGGAGCAGATTGGTGAACAGGAAAAAATGCGTCAGTCAAAAATACGTTTTCTCCTGAAACTTCTGGGTGTTTGATTAATTCGGCAAACTGGAACATGTCCCGCAGACGATACTGGGCTAGTTCTGCGCGTATAGGTTCCAGGAATTTATCTTTCCACTCTGCATTAGCGCGATAGCAGGATTAACACATAGTTAAAATCGGACGTAATGAATTTCCGGGATTATGAATCTTGAGTAGGTCATACATTCTCAAGATACTGGTGCCTGTCGGTTTGAGGAAAGAGAAATAGAGAAATGGAATTTCGATCATTAAGTATTTTTAAATACCGGTGTTCTCCCTAACAACGCACTGATGATGTCATCTCGGTCGCTGATGAAACGCTTGCAATCAAGTTGCCCAGCTCAGCGAATAAGTCAACGACCGTTTTATCGATATGTTTCATTTTAGTCCTTGGCATTTGATAAGAGCTGGAAGATTGGTGCTTCACTGAGAATATCGCCCCATTCTTGCACACATAGTCCCTTTGATCAATAGCTCCTCATCTTTGTTGGCTTTTACTATCACTATGGACATAAAGTCTATCAACTTTCGAAGAACATTTCTGTGTTCTCTGCTAAGTAGACCGTTAATTGGACGTTGTTGTAATTGATACTGATAACATGTTTTCACATACTCCACTTGAACTGTTCTAGTTTTACATCCGTCATCGGCCATATGATTGTCAAACTGAATCTTCAACTTGAACTGACTAACCTAGTTTTATTTATCACGGAGCGTCATTTTCATTGACAAAGATTCGAGACCTCAAGACACCTCAGTTGTTGAGGTGAGAATTTACTGACTGCAAGGTCCGTGTTTCGAAGCCAACTTTTTCATTTCGACTGCTCCTGTCTACGCTCAGGCAACCTGGCAGTATCTGAGCCCTCATGCTTCCTTCGGGTAGTGTGATAGTTAGACACAGAAATGGTGTTACAGCTTGAAGAGTAGTGTTTTTTAGTTCCGTTATACTAAGTTCTAGATCGGATAAATATTTTTCCTATCTATTTAGATTATCCACTAAAGTCATTTGTATTAGTTCATTACTCAAAGTCTTGTACTGCTATTCCCGTCAGTTTTGCTATGCGTTTTTCAACAACCGGAGTCACGTAAACAAAGAAATGGACGCTCAGGAGATCGGGTAACTGTTCAGAATTCACTCACTACCTGCGACATTTTGTTCAAAATGGGTATCTTCGCAGCAGTAGTGTCCATCTTGTTCCTGACTTTGCTACCTAGAGTTTTAGACGTCATCCGAATAAGTTGTCGGTGAAGAACTTTCCAAAATTGTCGCAAACAGCTCCACTAGTCGATGCAGTCTTTCAGAAAATAAATCGAAACCGAGCTTAACGTGGGAACTCATGTACTGGCTGAGATCTCTCAGCTCCCATGACCGCTTGTTACGCCTCCATTTTTAGAATAGACTAGTGAACTTGTTTTAAACCATCAGTTGGAAATGTCGACCTACCGGTCAAAAATTGATTGGGCACCGCATTCTTGCGAAAGTTTTCAAATGCAATTAATATTTTACCTGAGCGCTAATAGTCCGCAAACCCAAACCACCATGAGGAGAAGACTGATAGGTAAGCTCAGACACCGTACAAAAGACAACGTCGGGTAGCGAACCAACCACGTATTAGTTACTGGGTATACCAAATGAGGATTAGCTGTCTGGACGAAAAGACGTAGTACAACTATCATGAGACAAGCGCATGCATGTATCAAGAACGGTATATTAGCGATTTACACTCATTTGCGTTTGCTTTTGACGGGAGACTCACCTGAAACCCAGCTAAATCTCTCGTTTATAATGTTTTTAAGCAACTGAATGTGCTGTACCAGGCCACCCCGTGCTTCAGTTGACACGATATTCGAGATATCGCGATACACATATAGACGTATATAAACATAATAAACGAGAGATTCAGCTAGGTTCTAGGTGAGTCTCCCGTCAAAACAAAAGTGGTATGCTAGTGAGTGTAGATTGCTAATTGCGTGCAATCTAAGTTCAAATAGAACATAAGGTTGACGGAAACTCGGAGACTGGGCCTATCTGAAGAACCCCATGAAGGCCGAAACCGGTCGTGGGTCGTCGAAGAGTTTTCAGCAATCTTATGAGTAGTGTATTACGTCAAGAACGGTATATATTTGTTGCTTGGAAATAAGAGACAGAGGAACGAGTTCCCATAGGTGTCCTACTTCACTGCAAGCTTATTCACTAAGTACATGCAAATCAATCCGATCTACTCACCACTTTAATCAAAGAGTCGCAAAATGATTCGGACATTCAAACGGAATCGATAGTCAAATAAAAAGATGCGACGGGGAAAACACCGTGAAAACGATGGTACGAAGAACACTGAGGACAAATTGATGAGGTGAGGTTCAGAGGTTCACTGGATGTCGAGAAATCATATTACCAGTCAAATGATATGACGTAACGTCCAAAGGACCCGGTGTAGTTGAACGTCAGACCTTTATGAACACAAGCAAAGAACGCAGTGTTTACGATCGATATAGTATATCACCTTCCGTTAAAGAACAAAACTGCTCAATAGCATGATGTGTTCGTTTAAAAGGAAGGATTTCCGAGCCTAAATCTGGTAAGATTTTTTAAACACACTGAGATATGGATTCCTCCAGATGTAAATTGGCTGTTTACCGGATTTTTCACTCAATCCTGCATTTCGTTTTATTTTTCAGACACATATCTTGTTCCCAAAATAAATTAGGCGCAAAAACCTTCACTTAATGAAATGGTGAATTTCCAGCGAAGATGAACAGAGCCGCAAAATACATACCGCTGGGACTTGGTCAGATAGACATATCTTATTCGGTTGGGTTAGACCCAGACGATCAGTGAGACAATGTTAGTGTGAATCACTCAGAGGGGATTTGTAATTTTTGTGACGAGAACAGTCTGTCCAGAGCACTTTTTTCAGACAGTGGATTTCTACGAAGCTATCCGTAACTCTTTTAAGGGACTTAATAAATATAAAATTGGTAACGATAGAACTTTTTTCTGTTATGCAAACTGGTATTCTCTTTAAGCGAACTGATGTGTTTTGGCTTACGATGTTTAAATTGAAGGAAAGCATGGCTGCAACCAAAAACAAATGTTCTGTCACTTGTAAAAGAGCTGTGTTTGACAGGAGATGGACGCAGGAGTAAAAACGGAAGAATGTGATAACTTCTTTGTGCACTACTGTGAAGCCGTTTACCTGAGTTTTCCAGCATTGGTACAAACGACATCAGTTGATGCACCGAAACGGGCGATGTATTTTGTCAAACTATCAGAAACCTGACCCCTGTACATGCTTACTTATTTTTTTCTGTCTGTGGTACATGTACTTGTTCTCCTTGGTACCTGTCGAGTATGAGGACTAACTGACAGCGATCGGTGATATGCGCCTGCTCCTAGGATTCTTTTTGCCGGGAGTGTTTACGCAGCAGCAGTGCAAGGTGGGGCACTTAAAACCATATTCCTCTCTTCAGCTGTAACATAAAAAAATTCTGGATTTCAGACCTAAGTTCGGGAGGTTACACCGACTTATCATGAACAGTGTGTCTGAGGGGAGTGAACTGCTATTGAAACGCCCCTAAATCTAGAACCGACTTGATCAAGCGGTCAGAAAATGGGACGATTCCCATTAGTTAAAAATGAAGCAAGTAAACTTCAGCTGAAGACAGGACCAAAGCCACAGAGGTCTTTCAGACCAGATGCCTGAATGTATGTGACACGCAAACCAATCGTTACAGGGTGTCCCAAGTGTGCTGCTCAAAATGGCTATGCAGATTGTTCGGTTGAGCAGCGGTCATCTTCAGTGAGGATTAGGTGGTTCACGAACCGTATAATCTGACTATTCGAATGGCGGGACATGATCTACAATGATGCGAAAAGTTTATTGTAGACTGCTGTGATGGAGACTTGTGTTTGTACTAATCAAAGGGTGTTTGCGCCGCCAAGTTTGGACCATCTGTGGCCGTTTGATGTGCTTTCCCGTAAACAGACACATATTCGATAAGTTCGACAGAAAATATCTGTCGGTTGTATAGATGGATATTTCGGCTTACTCCTTTATCTTATCTATTTCAAGGAGTTGCTTAAGCTCAAGGTCGCTCAAAAGAGGTGATAAATTCAGATTACTATCTCACATTACTGCATAGCATCATAAAGATAAATAATTTGCTCTTGCTCTGTCCAGACTCGAATCCGGTAAGAAATGGCAAGACCGTCCTTTCCTTCCGTATAAGACTTTCGTGAGCTTTCTGTTTCTTCACACTTGGCAGAAAATTGACATTGAATTCCGAAAGATTTTGATCAAAGGCATGACCAGTAGCTGTATTTCTTTGGTCTTCTCAGTTAGATGGTCGTTTCTGTCATCGATTAAGCCGAGTTTGATTCTGATACCAAATGTTTCCGGCACTATACTGTTTCAGTCATCATTAAGAACCTCCATAAATTCGAGGGAAACGAAGTGGTTCCAAAAGGATTTCGAACACAGTGTGCAACACAACTTTTAGAAGTTTAAATTTCATCTGAACCAAAATTGGCTGCAAACTCTGGTCTGCGGGTAACCCGGCAAATTCTCTGATATGTTTTCAAGGCTGCAGATTGAACTAAAGACTGGAAAGACGGTTTACAAGGGCTAAACTCATTTTATTTCAGAACAAATGCATACACGCGCGGCCAACACAGTTCAAAAATTGTTTGATCCCGACTCCCTCCTAGACGGGGAAGTGAGTTCATCTCACGAAGAAATGCCACAAATGTTAAAAATCTATGGGAAGATGAAGCGAAAAAACACATATTGAGAGCCGGATAGCAAATGATGTGGACAGCAGACATGTCTCTCCAATTGTTCAAAAGCTGAAATAGTTTGCTAAGCAGACACAAATTCAGGGTCCCACATTCAGTATTTGATAAATGTACGCTGGTCGAGGAAGAATCACTAACGACAACACTGCATTGACAGTAAGTGCAGCCACCTAACTATGACACTACTGTTAGGAAAGAACACCCTGTTAAATCGTTTTCACCTTCAAAGTATGAACTACCATATTCTTCAGGGTTTTTGGTTACGTGCAAGGAGAATTGCTTCGGCCCTAACTGAGAAAACGGAAAAATCCTCACGCACTCAATTTGGTCGTGGGCAATTTTATTTCCCGTGACAACCTCATAGCCTGTCTAAAAGTATTTTTTCCGACGGAGGCTTACAAAGAATAAAATCTACATCACTGTTGAAAGGTGCGTAGTAAAATTACCATCCATCCTGGACTGAGTGGTTTGTTTATTGTTTTAGCGGCTGTGCTTCCACACCAGGTAATGACTTCCGTACTATTTCATTGAGGACACGCTGTAGGCAACTGATACGAAGGCACTGAAGTGTTCAGAAAGAGAATACATTTAAACATTCTCAAGGTCATTTGGTGTCGAGGCTATCCTCAACCAAATCTTGGCCCAGTCCCCGTTCGCAATATTCTCAACCAAATGTGCTGTGCGAAAGAGGCCATTGGTTTTACTTTGGAACGATGTTGATGATCTCGAATTAAATTTCTTGATGTGACATTACTTGATGGCTCACTAACGGTTCCACCTGTTTGAGGCTGATGAAATAGACCTAGTCTCCGAGATGCCATCAGTACCCTTCCGTGTGAAAGGATAGACTGCTTGTGTGCAGAAAATTCAGTTGGAAAATTCTACAAACCAGAAATTCGATTGAGATTTCTTTGAGTCCCCCTTTAAGTCGAAATTAAGTTGCAGGACAGAGTTAGTTTATAAATCGTCTAAGGTTCAATTAGGCAATGAAAGGCACGGACCTTCGCGGATCAAACTTACATGATAACCCTCAACAAAGGCAAACCGTTAGTGGGCACTCCGAGGGTTATCAGTGACCTTTTAAGTAGTGTGACATCAAGCGAAATGAAGTTTAGTTTTCTTTAAAGCCAAAGTATTCACCTATAGGCGGGTTACATATGACTGAAAATTATTTTCAATTTGACCCTGAAACTAACAAGACCCTAAATAGCAGGTGCTGCCCATTCCAAGGAGATCTTTGGACCGTCAAGCAGCATATTTCTGATTATTATCACCAGCGGTTATCTATTTGAGATCACAACACCGCTTAAAGGGAGATAACAATGGATACGAATGGAGATTCCAATAAGGTGCTTTAAAAATGAGATAAGAACAAACAGAAGAACGACGGTAATGCTGTTGTTCATACACCTGAGTAGCTCAAGCTGTTTACTTTGAAGTGGCGTTTAAAACTACAAATACGTATTCTGAGTTGCAACTTGCTCAATTAAGGAGACAAAATGCGTTTGGGCTTATTAAATATTTTCATCAGAAAACTATTTCTAGAAACCCTCACAATTTTTCGCACTTTTCCCACGGCCTAGTACACTATTGATCGGTTTGTACGCTGTTTCTGAAAAAAATTACCCCCCCCCCTCAAAAAAATCCGTTTACCATAGTAGCGCATCTAGGGCACCATTTTACGTGAAGCCAACGGCTTACCTAAAAATTCACACATCTTCCGGAACTGGAATTAGCCTTTGTTTGGGAACTGCCGTATTCTGTCAACGAGTTCGGTTTCATTGCTTCCATTCGAGCAGTCGCTAAGCTCACTCCATTGGAGAAATACCTTTTCTGTAGGTGAAAAGAGACGTCAATCGGACGTCAGTCAGGTTTAACGAATCCTCAGCAGTGCGCATCGCGCAATATGCTTTCTGCAGCCGGGCCACTGCAATAAGCGTAACCGTAATGCCTTACAACGGAAAAGCGAGAAGAGCCGGAATTGTGCTGAGTCGCGAAGCGGTCGTATCTGTTTCCTGTTGTCGTTTTTGAGCTTCTGTCTCCAGAAGCTGGTAGCTTTGATGCGCGTGCACTGAGGCACCCAGAGAAGTCATAAGTACAATTTTGTTTTCTCTGTGTGGTCTTCAGCCATCCGTAAAACTACATATGAAGCATACGAAAAGGTCATTACAAGACAAGCCCTTCCTTGAAAATTTCAACATCTCATACTACCGGGAAACCACAAGTATCTCAGAAGGAACAATAATTCACACGACGAATAAAGCTTCCATCTGTGAAGTTGTCATTCGCGGAACCAGACAACACATGACCAAATGATGTGGATTCCGTGACTGAAGCATGAGTGGCGCTAAATCCTGTCTAGGTGCGAGTTACAGTGCTGACCATTCGCTCGTGGCCGAACGGCGAAGTGCTCAACTATTAGCCGGGAGGCTACTAGTCCCAATCACCCCGGAGATTCGTTCGGTACTGTTGATAATCCCCAATAAGGAGGAAACACCTACACAGTATTTATCGTCTGTCCCGTCTAGGTTGCCTTCATCTCCAACGAAAATCTCCACTTCTCCTCATACCACTTACAAACATTGATAAACATCAATGTGTCATGCTGCTAACCTACAGTGGTGTAATGGTTGCTAAGTGGCATCTTAAGAACACGTTCATCAGTCATTGTACAACCACAGATCCTTTTTTTCTGCCTTTGATGTTGGTTACTGAAGTTTCAGCATGCTTGCAAATTGTTTCTACGTGCAAAAGTCAGGATTCGCAACCGGTGGATATCACACCAACCAATCGAGGTCATGTGAACTACGCGAAAATTCCACCGTAAAAATCTTATTTACCGTAAATTCTTCAGTATCAGCATCTCACCTCCTCCTCATAAACGGAATAGGTGAGATAGCAAACACAACAGAAAACAAGCACTTTAACGTTTTGAATCCTTTAGTACAATGTTTTGTGACCACGCAGAATACACTCGTTTTTTTCGTCATTCAAAGCTTACTCCGATGGAACATCGGTTCATTCACTCAAAACTGCCTTCATAGCACTTTGTTGATGAGATAAAGCATTAGTCAATGGATGGAAACGCAGAACAATGTTCGGTCTACATAAGGTGTAGCCTGCTTTCATACCGATCCAGCTCGTCTGAACAATGCGGTGTAACGTTCCGAAGACTTACTCGGCTGTTTCGTGTCAAATACTGCCTTCAATTCCTGTCACTCAAAAGAATGAAAACAATGGTTGGCTCTTTGTATTCGATGCTTTCAAAGAACAGTTTGAAGGAAAATAATGCCTTATTCATTTTGGTGCCCAAAGGAGATGAAAGTCAACATAAAACGTTTGTTCACACAAACAAATGTCCGATTCCCGGCAATACCAAGAATTAGATTATTAGAGATTTAATTTGGCAATTCGGTATTAATGTATGGGGGAATAAAAATGAGGGTATTTAAAAAGAACAACTTGCAAATCTTCTGGAAGTGTGAATCAAGATTTCAGGCATAGTTTGTTTGGCAATGGTCAGATACTTCGAACTTTCGGGAAGAACAGCGCTGGTTGTCAATGTGATTTGGATACAGCAACCGGGACTGATGATCCACTTAGTCTACATAGGAATGTTTGAAATCCAGTTTCAAATCCCCAGTACTCTTCCCCTTTTATTTTTCTGACATTATTTACTCTTTTTGGTGCACCGTAGTTAGCGGTGTCTCTTCATCAGACTATTAGTTCATAAACGATAAAAATATCTGAGTTGCACCACACTCTCAGACGGAATAACAGTCAGCGGTCAAAGTTTGAAAAATAATACATATGTAATAATCACGTTGCATTAAGGCTGGACTAACTGACCATATGAGTGTACAAATCGTTTGCGAACACAAAGTTCTGGCTGGTGAATTCGTACAATAATGGATTCTGCGGAGTCCATAGTCTTTGGTTTGATAAACTTCAACAAGTTTGCCGGCGATCTGTGGATGACTGGGAAGGCTTTGATGCAGTCACTTGTTCAGTGAGTGGTTTATAATCGAAATGATACTGGTTCACCGTTGTGCTTTTTAGAGACTAAATGTCAGATATTTAGACATTCGTTTGGACAGTTGCCCGCAGTTCGATCACTGTAGTTGGCTCTACAAAGGCAGGCAAATCGGTATGTGCACGTCAATGTGATATGACGAAGTCTGTTCTTATATTCGTTCACGTAAACATGTTAGTAGGCTGCAAAGAATATTCCCTCAATATTTTTTCCACCTCTGACTAGTGCACAAATATTAGAATTACTGTGAACGTGAGGCGCAGGTGAACCGGACTTTACTGCATAATGTGAATCGACTGTTTTCGGGGATTTTGCGCGTATCCCGAGAAAACCGTGTGGATAACAGTTCATTGCAAACACATCTGGAAAGAGCTCCGGCTGTTTTCTGAATTTTCCTCTGAGGGAATATCGCTGACACCTTCAAAGATATAGTTTTATCCAGATAGAAAAAACGGTCCATGTTGGTCTGTGTAAAGCACTTGATCGTAATCGCCCTCCTTGTGTTCCACCTGATATTGTAGCCCGAAAGAATTTTCCCCAGTTGACTTTGCACAAATACTCTCTGGCATCTGCCACATGTGGTATCCTAATAAGTCGCAGATCCTTATGTGAAGTCAGGCTTTATTGGGTTGGTCAGCTTCTACGATTTTCCACAAAAATCCTACATCAAAATGTCTCACTACACAAATATTGCCGCTCCTCATATGTGCCCATTTTTCGCCGGGTATGCTCCACAGTTTACCGTTTTGTTTGGGTCCCCCACCATAAATCGTACCAAAATTTTGCCGGCCTGCTTTTAAACAGCAGGTAAGCAGTGTCCACTGGCATTTTCAATCCTACTGTTCATAATTGTGCTATTTTAGTGAGCATCTCTTGCTTTTGAAAAGAGGTGACGTGCCTTTAAGTATTTCTCTGCTTGTGTCGCTTTGAACTGGGCACGGAGAAAAACACTCTTTCCAGCAAACGATGATTCGGCTGTGACTTGATGCACTATATGGCCAAACCGCCATATATTGCATCCGTACCCAGTTCAGACTGGCGCAAACAGAAAGGTGGTCAACCTGTGATCTGGCAGAGGGAAATGAAATCGATACGAAAAGTCTGGGTGCGACTCGCCTTTCAGGAGGTGGTCCGCGTGATTTCTCTGTGCACGGTTGGAGACGCTGAGAGATATGGCCGCCATTTTATGTCAATGACGTTCTTGTCAGTGTATGTCCAGATTGTCTGAATGAGAGTTTGGAGGTGTAGGTACCTCGTGGAGATTGTAGTAGGCTAGTACTAAGTCCCTTCTACATTCACTTTTATTTCCGTCTTGATAATAAAACCTTGAAAAACTTATGGCTGCCTGGTAGCGAAGTATCAGTGTTTGAATACAGTTTTGCAGTCGGTAATAATGATAATGAACGGGAATTGTGGCCATCCTTTCTCGTGTTTCTGTCTGTTTTTTCTTCTTCTAAATCCTAACCAAATTTTGATCACATCCAGCATATATTCATCGACCAAACGAATCACAGATAGGACAAGTGTATCCGTGGCTGATACAAAAAGGTGGTTACGGCTTTCCTCTAAAAGAAGCAATGGAATGACAACAGCGGTTTGTGGGAGCAAACCCTGTTTCCTCATTTGAGCATTGTCTGTAGATGAAAGGCAAAATCGGCACAAAATGCTGAAATCTAAATCCAGACAAATAATTGCATATGAATACCATTTGGAAGAAATTTTCAAAAACTCATCATTCACCAAATGACCTCGCAAATGTTTACAGCCTTCTTGATGTCGTAATTGCACGACTCAATACGCCCAATCTATTCGAAGTGAAGTTTATCCGGAGCTTGATAGGCAGTCGGTCCGGAATGGTATGTTCTACATTTATATTAATTGGTGGGTGATGAAAGTTCACAAAATATTTGTAAGTTAGCTAACCTTTTATGTGCCTCACTCTGGCATACTACATGCTCTTTTGCACTAACACTCCTTGGTGCGAACAATATGCACCCACTCAAAACGTCACATGTCAAGTATGATATAATAATCTAGAAGCAAGCTGTCGAAAATACCTTACAATGCGCCAAACGCTGTCACTCTTTTCTGCATTGGCTCCCCAAGGTAGCTGGTTTCCGAAGGTCAGCAACTGTATAGTTTAGTTGGTCTTAAATTAAACTCGTGTAACTGCCGTTAAGGATTTGTGCAGTCACATCCCACAGCCAGTAACATTCAAGCTGCATGAAAAAAAAACACCGAAGGGATGCAGATGCTCGAAAGCTGCACAATTTGCTTGACCCCTGAGATTGCGACAGAATTTAGTACTAGAAGAAAATTACCATACCCACTTGTTCGAGGCCTGTGAATGTTTCTAAGGAGTGGATGTTCATCAGAATTTACTTGAACTTTCAGCCTGTAATTAAAATCAATCTATTTTTACCAACTAAAGTCAGTGTTGGTTTTTCTTGGAAGTATCAGCAGTGAGCATTTGAAAACGTTCTAAGAAGCTTCATACCTATGAGTTTTCCTTAAAAAAACCCGTACCATTCGGTAATCAACGGCTGGTAACAAGTGATCAGTAGTCATTGAGGTAGAAAAAAAAAGCCAAAATTCCTCAATCATACGGCTTAAGTCACGCCATCCGGTGTTGACGGGCTCCTCAGATAAGAGGCATGCGCAATTTTTTTCTAAACGAATTACATACTAACCAACTGATCAAAATAAATTTTTCATGAGTTGTTCACCGATATATTTTGTTCTTATTAAAAGCTACAAATTACTTGGGACCTCGCACTGACTTTAGAGGTTGCATGACTACTCTACAGGAGCTTGCATGATCAGAAATATCTAATGTTTTGACCCGAAGTAGATGAATGGACCCAGCGAGCTTTACGCTACTTGTAACCTCCATACATCAAAGATTATCGCGTCTAGTGAGGTAGCTTTATTCCAGCTACTCCACGAAGAACTTTTGTTCACTTTTCATTTTAGGTGCAACGAAATAATTTTTGTTGTTTCATTAATTATTAATTTTTAGCCATTTAAAATGTTGGCCATTGTAGCCGTCATGTCAGCCAAATTCGAATGCATCATCATTTCCGTTATGGCAGCTCTCGAAATATCCCAACATTTGCCCTTCGCCTTTTCTGAGCTTACGCAAAAAACATTTCATTGAAAATCTCGGCGGCATCCCGCATCCAAACCACCACACCAAGATAACTCTTCCAGAGCGTATCCTAACCTGCTGTCTGACCGTAAGTTTGGCCCGACCAAAATTACAAGCCCGTCAAGCGACATTCGATGAAGACGAAACCAACTTCAAAATTGCTGTTGTTTTGTTGTATGAAGTTTTTATCTACTGGTATATATAGATGTGCTACGTCGTGGCTTTAGGTTTAATACCTTCTGCGGAGCAAGGTGAAGGGTCTTTTTGAAAGTAATTCCTCGTGCAGAAGAACCACACTTTGAACGTTTGTTGGTTCTTGGCCTTCGAATAAAATAGTTTGCTGTATTTTCTGAGTTTTCAAGTATTGCTGTAGTGAATATAATGGGCCTGATAGTTTGTCCGTAGTTTGGAGCCGTTTGCGAAAACCTTACGCTTATTCTTCTGTTGAAAATAATCCAGTATGAAAATATTTGTCTCCATACCATTGAGTGAGCTTAACTGCTGGTTGACAACAGTTTAGGCTTCAGAGCGAAATTCCGCCCCAATAAACCATGTATTACTTGCACGGAAAGGTCACCAGGCTCAGTTTTGATTGCCACACAATCACTGAGGCAGGACTTCAAGGTTAACGAAAGGGCAAGCCGATGGTTTAGATAGAATTCCTTGGAAGAAGAATGGTCAGATCTTCCTCCTTTCTGTGTAAAGTTACTGCTAAATTGTCATACTCTTACCCCTTTAACCTAGAAACATTCCTTATATCTTATACGGCGGTGTACTCCAACGATTGCTGTCAAATAGCTACCCTGACTGCTATATCGAAAAGCGCTTAATTCGAGTGACAAACTGAGAGCGGCACTCACAGTACGGAGACATATCATTTAAATTGCCGTACACCTTATCCTACCTTTAGCCTATCTAAACAGACACCAAACGCATCTTTGCGCTGAATCAACAACGCAGCAAATTCGTGCACGAAGACATATATAGGGTCTAGCCACTGCCACCATTCGAAATGTCAACATTTCTACGACTCACTGCACCAGTCGATTCACCTTCAGTTCGAGCGATGGGTTGTTCGGTTGGACTGACAGGAGGCCTGAAGGGGGAAAAAGCCTAAAATATCCTCACAATGTCAGCTGACAAACGCCCAACACTAGTGGAATCCAGGGTCAAATCTTCGGTCGTCAGGCCTCTAGTTGACACAAGACAGAGAGTTGAACTCATCTCATCGATGCAGGTTTTAGCAAGGGACAAGCAGTCACAGAGACTGAAGTTCCTTAGGGATTTATTGACTTGGGGATCACCTTGAGACTACCTTTGTTTTATTGACTGATCACGTTGTTGTAAAATTACATAAATGCTGCAGGCTACACTGCATTAGATATCTTGGTTGTTTTGCGAATTCCGCGGCTTGGGAGTGTACGAAATCAATCGATCCCTCAACTTTGTAATTCTTACTACCTTGTTAGTGATGAAAGTCTTCTTCTACTGACACATTCAGTTTTTTTCAGGCCGTCGTATATCTCCGACTTCACCTGTGGACTGCTCTTCTGTGTGCCACCTAAAGCCACTAACCACTTCCAATGTAATGCCCTTCATACTGATAGTGAGGATGAGACCGGTGTTCCGGCTTACCTTGTATTTAGATACGGTTTTCTTTGCAAAACATTTCCAGGGCATTCACGTCTTTTGACCCATCGCACCAGAAAGATTTTAAGTCTGCAAAGATTTTGATTACCATTTGTTTCTTTAGCTTTTCCACTACAAAGGCTCGAAACTCACCTTGGAATTGTCTGACATATATTTCCTTTTTCATGAAATCTGATGGAGAAAGATTTATGTATGCAATATTAACTTTGTTTAGCAAGGTTGATTGGGGGTGTAGAATAAGAGGGCATCGTTTTCTGTCACGCACAACCTTAAATTAGCTCGGAAGCACACATCGAGATATAAGTTGATGACGCTTGTAACATCCAGGTACATCGTTTCTTGGGACAACGAACCCAGTCGTAAGGAAAGATGTACCACATGGTCGACTTTTGTATCCATCTAGTCCTTAAGCAAGACGAATAATAAAACAATACAGGACTGAGCTACTTCTGGATTTTGGTGGCAGAGAATGATGTGAGTTGTTCTGCGATGTAGGAGAATACTCTATGAGGAAGGAATTTGTTGAGCTTGCGTCAATCACACTCATCATGTGCTGTATCTGAACGAATGAGATTCGTACTATGTTGGTGGCCTTTCTGTCAAAATAGCCTCAAATTGACGAAACCATGGCAACACTTCGCGACCCCCAGATTTAGAACGGCTGTTCTAGTCTGGCTGAAGTAGATTTACGCGTACACATCAATCGTTTTTTCTGTCTTTTACCCGCCGACTCAATAAGTAAGTACGTAAGACTGGTAAGTTTCAGTGGAGCTGTTAACGCATGCCTCCCGTTGCCACTCAACGGCTGATCACACGACAGGACTGCTACAATCTGTAGGCTTCAGTTAATTGCCAACTGTGCTGCAGTTAACAAAAACAGCCTACCAATCACTAGAATGGTCCTTGCTTACCCAATCATCCAATTTTTTGCATCCCACTTGGAAGTTCTTGAGGGTATGTCCCCTCAAGTGAATAACAAAGGCCACAGTTACGTACTTAGAACGCCTACAAATGGAAAAAATATAGAAACAATCTCGTTCCTACTACAGTTGTAGGCTAGTCAACAACTCCCTAGAAGACCTTCCATGCGAACAAGATCCCCAGTTCCGCGCTCAGTCAGGTAAAATGAAGGCCATAGTCGGTCCCCTTGGTTCACGTAATCCACAGACTCGGTGAGTAGTGAAGGGTAACCGTAATGAGAAAAAACCTCTTTAAGTGATTTTTTTGCTTCATATAGTGACAGGCTGAATACTGGGAGCAATCGTGTGTGTATTTCGCATACTGGATATACGGTTTTTACCTCAGTATTTACAATTCCACTAGTTTCATCAGGATCTCTAGAAAGCAATGCTCCTAGGTAAGAAAAGAAGCACTGACTTCAAGACTCACCACTACGATAGATAGCTGGGACGAATCAAACTTTTATTCACAACACTGCCTCAAGAGGTCACTCAGATTCGAGTGCAGTTAAAAGTTGCTGTTTATGTTTGCTCCACTTTGTGAACTGACGAGGTGATTTTAATCGCGTAGACTTTCATGGTCAGCAGACTGAGAGGGCGGTGACTGACGAAGCTTCCTCAAGCTTACTGACACATGCTTATCTGCACATGCCGCTGGTTTCGTATACCACCCGCTGCCGCTTTAATTCACCACCAGATCACGTACAACAGTGCTACAGTTCGACGCCTTCGTTCATCTGTCGTAGGTACCCACCATGATCTGCCCCAGTTAACTAACGGTTCGATTTTCTCCCGCAATATGCACGACATGAGTTGCGCAACCCAGCGCATGGATACGGCGGAAGTGGTTCCATGAAACGGTGACTAGACTAGTTGATTTCAGTCATTTTAGCTTTTCTCTGCAAACACAGTTTAGACATGACCTCTTTGGACCGGGTCAGATATTAATCAACGAGAAGAGTTTCCAGCCCAATGGATGATAGGAAAGATTCATCTGCATCTGTAGTAAGAAACAACTCGAGTATCGAAGGCAGAGAGAGTTTTATTTTTAACACTGTCGTTCAATAGTGGTCATCCAACCAACGATGTAAGGCGGAAATTAGTATACAAACGACAACACATTCGACCAGCGGTCAGACTGCAGCTCTTCCTTTTGATGTAGGCATTCTCGGATATAATCCTACTGGCTATTGTGCGTCAAACGTTGTTTACCAAATCATCTGCAAATGGGCAGAATAGAACGGATATCTAAGTCAGCGGTCAACGTTCACCCTCCGAGGTCAGTAGAGCAACTCACTGCAGGAGTTTGTACTGAGAAAGCCAAAGACCTCGAACGCCATCTTTATCAATCGTCTGTTTCAAGACAGGCTTCAAACCAAACCTAAATACTCCTCTTACCATCGTGCTGGGCAACAAGGTACAGAGAAGAAAGTTATCAGTTGATGGTTGGGTTGTTCGGTGAGCTTTGAAATTTCGTCGCAAACGTTTCCACACCAATCCCTGTGACACCATCGATGTGTACTGGTGAAGGGGTGCATCGTGGTTAACCGGTGGGTAGGTAGGCAGGCAAGTAGGTGTTAAGCAGCGGTGCGCTCATATGCATATAAGTTCTACTAAGCACGGAGTCACCTTTGTTTATGATTAGTTGTCGCGTGATTACTCCAGGTGGTTCGTGTTTGTCCTTCTCCAATTCAGCCACAGATCTACTATACGTACACGCGGTGATGATTAAGCTGCTCATTTGATTGTTGAGTTTTGTTTCACAATGACAGAATTGTCATTAATGCGGCGAATCAAAATTTTTTGGAGTGATTATTGGTAGAACAACCCGTTTTTCTATTACCTGAGGTCAGTTTCAATGATGATCCCCGATATTGCCGATCTAATGGGTCCAATTTCATGTGCCATATATTAGTCCGCCAAATTTCAAGTAGGTAGGCACGCAATAATCCAAGAGTTTGTACATTTGTATATTTCCTGGTTTCACTGTTCCGGATGTGTTGGGTTGATTCTGAAGTGAATTCACCATGGTGTGCTCGAAAAGTTTGTGATCGAATGGGGTCAAGAGTGAAGCCCGTCGAAGGGCAACACAATATTCTCGTCTTCCCTCCTAGTGAGAAATTCTCCACCATTGCCGTTGCTGTGTTCAGATCCTGAAACCAGATGTTTTAACCTCCTCCAAATGTCTGTTTTCAACCTGTATTCTGACGATCCTGAGGGCTCTTTGGTAAGCCGTAGGACTGTGTAATTTTGGTGTTATCCGATTTCATTTCCATTGTTCCTGGTTGATGATTTCATTTACTACTTGAGTTACTCTGTTGACCGGTTTTGATCGAGCACTTGGTATCTGATTGTGTCAGAGAGTTGTTTTTCTGACTTTCTCGATGCGCTCGAGTGTATCCAGTGGCACGGTCATTCAAACTCGGTCTAGCAATCAGTCAGCGCCCACTGGTCCAACAGCCAATCTGTGTCCAAGTTAGTTTACGCCGCAGTGGTGACAAAATAACTTTTGTTGGTTGTCTGACTGTATCGAGTGTCCTTTAGCCGTTTGACTGTTGGCGCTGCACGCATAGTTTGATCTGACTGGACCTACTGTGATGTTTTAGCGGTTGACCAAAATACTCAACGTAGGAAATCATATCAATGTGGGTGACCTTTACATTACTTACCTTTTAAGATAGATTTTCTTCCAGGGATAAAGTCTGAAGCTTTTTAGGGATAATTAGATATCCCCAAAGGAACTAGAAATCAAGACCTAAAAGACGATGCCTTATTCACATCCAGTAAGCCCTCAGTCTAAGGGATATCCTCCCAATCATAACCAGCTCACGAAACGCTGCGGAGTCGACTAGAATCAATGGAAAGGACGGTAAATATCTGTCGTTATCAACTGAGGCAAAGCCCCCAGCAGAAGCCACTAGCGTTGAGCTGGCTAGCATCTAACTTATTGCGCGCCCAAAGTGCTTTGGGCAGATGCGCAATCGGGTTTGGAAGCATCAGCATCTGTCATGAAGATAAAAGTGAGATCCATCTCACTGCAATCGGTTGTCTTTGTTAAAGGCTTTGCTCTGTTGGCATTGCTACTAGAACCACACACTTTTGAGAGGTCGTCCGGCCTTCCAGAGCATGCGACCGGTGAGACCTCGGATTTAGCTCCTCGGTCCACATATGACGGAACATTTAGGGCAAATTTCACATCTAATAATCGGTCAAGTAATATGTGCTTGCAAAGTCTTTACTTTCTGAAGTGTCATGCAAGCTTCGAAGCGCAACTAGCATTGCATAGACACACACAAAGTTATTCTGGTGTGATTCTTCCTTTAAAACCTTTAATTTGGCTGTTCAAGGTACTTCTTGGGAGTCAGTGACGAGGACTACGGCTCAGTTCTGCCAATGTTCCCTTCGATCAAGCATAACGGAGTGTTGTGACATACGATGATCAGACACCACACAACCAAATTAGGAGACCACTCATGCTGTTCAGCACTAGTGAAATCCCAGCGGATGGAACGAGGTGATTTTAGGTCGTCAGGTGACAAGTCACATCAGAAATCAATTTCAGGGTCCAATAAAACATTACTTGAGTCCACTGGCGTAAGAACATCAAGAAGTGAAAACGGTAATTGTAAAAACTGTCAAATTATTCCATGAACCAACTCACTGAGAGAGCTCTTAGTAATATTTTCAGAATTTTCCGCTCCACAAATAACTTTACCGTACTTTAACGGACCACCGCTGTATTATTCCTGAGTCGGAACGTTTGCTAACTCACTTTTGGGATCATAGACCTCTCGAAACTTTACAATCGTTGTTCTAGTACACCCTGCGAGACCTCAATACAGTAGTGCTCAGACTTCGGCCAGCTCAAAATACCAACACGATGGAACAGGAGTCACTCGGAATTAAAAATATAACTTTGAAAGACAGTCTGAGATAGAGTCTTGCACCTTGCTTCCAGAACTTACTCCAACCACATAATTAGAAATCTATATCAACCGCTTTTATGGACTACGAGATTGGAAAAATGTGTCACTGACACTGAGGTGTACTACTTAAAAACAACAACCGATGCTTGATGCTCGGTAACAGTTCTTAGGCTGACATTTTGCTCAAGGCACGTCAGACATCACAATAGGGTTCTCAGTTTTCAGTAGTCCTACATATCCCACCTTCTCCCAGACAAGTGCATCTATGCCTCCTGTTTCGTATTTTTCGAAAATTCAAAAAAAACTAGGAAGTTTCTCCGGCCATGCAAAAAAAACCCATTCACTTCAGTGCTGCCTGACAACGCCGTTACGGGGAGACATCAGCTTACCTTGGTGTGACAGTTTGTGCACTTCCATTGAGCTCTCCATTGAGCTACAATGGAGAGTGTACGTATGACACTCAGAGAGCATCAAAACTGGTTGGCCATTAGGTAAAGGTCTGACTAACACGGTCTCCTGGCCCTTCAAGTGGTGAGTCTGAACATGCGTGGTGATTTGTTCCTAAAAAAATATAGACCGCTTTGTTGGTCTTATGCCAATCACCGCTGCCTTGCGGGTAAGCTTCCGAGCCAAAAGCTTTGGTTTAGGACCCTTCTCCTGTCTAGGACTGGACGCCAGGGCAGTATCTCAGGGCATGTACAAACATGAATTGCACAATTAAAAATAACCTCATGCCTCATCAGCTGTTGCATGATGCCATCAGCCGGGTCACCTAACTTACAGCAGGGCAGCTAAACGTAAACAGGCCAATGCGGATGCCTCCCCACTTCGAATTTCACATATTCGTTCACCTCGACATCCTTATCCCCTTACCAGCCACATCTCCGTTGGCTCGTTACTAAGGCCTAACATATGAGTCCCCGCCCGTTGGCGATAGCTGCAACATCCCCCAATCAACTTGGCTGCCACGTCTGCAGACACTTCGAAATCACTGTTCGAACCCCGACGCTTATTTTGCGGCAATGAAACATCAGTGTTCTCCGCTGATCTGGCTGTCAATGATGTTGATGACGGTGACCTGACAGAAAAATAATTCCTGTTATACCCATCGAGCTTCCAAATAGTAAAAAGAGGGTTTAGGTGGATTATAAAATGAAATTTGGGTGGTTTCCGTTCATTTCGCACAGACGATATCTCCCCGTCCAAATGTCGTTTAAAAAATTGGTGCTCATGGTATTTTGAATCATATTTTTCAGTGGTAACAATAATGGTGACAGAACCATTAGTAATAATAGGGGTAGGTGACCAGATTTACGCTGACTACACTGTTCGGTGCACAAAGTTACACAAAGTTCTACAAATGGAAAATGTCTGATTTCCACACGAATGAAAATGTACACCATTAAAAAAGCTTAATAAATAAGAGGCTGGCACCTGCTTCCCCCATTTGTAAATTCTGACCGAAATCCCAATGAACTGTGATTTCCAAGTAGGTACAAACTGTTTTTGTTAGCTATGAGAGGGAAACGATTACCCACCCAGGCTTGGACCTAAAATAGGGTGAAATTACTGATTGTGCACGATTTAAATTGGATTTAAATTGGAGGTGAAAATCCTGGATTCTTGTGGGAGTTCTGTACCTGCTTGCTCGTGCCGTTCTCTCTCCATCACATGTGCGAATGTGTATTTGAGTATTCGGTTTCGGCCACGTTTCCCATGGATTTGGTCTTTCCACAAATGATAGCCAGCATACGTAGTGCTGTTTGTCGCAACTTTTTCATCAACACCAAATATGTGATTGGCGAAAGACAGCTGTTCACGGTCAAACATGTAGCAGTGAACGTTTGGATGGGTGTTCCTGGGAGGTAGTCCACTCCAATCGAATGTCCAATCAAGAAGTAGAATGCATCCGGGACAATCAACAAAGTGTGACTAATTACTGTCGTCAGAACAGTGGTTGTAAAACGGTTTTTAGCCAGTTTGTAGAACTCTGCGTCTCCACGCAGAACCGACAAAATCCATAAATAAAACAACCCGTGGAGCAAAGTCGGAAGAAAGAATGTTCCTACAACCCAGACGTAAGAGTTGATCAGCAAACTTGGTCCTGGCACAATAAAGCACTTTCCTTGGTCAAAGCTCACCTGAAGCATGATTGGTAAACTCAGGAGAAAAGCAGCTATGATAATAGATATGTAGGTGAGAGAGATCCTCAAACGTGTGCGAGATTTGTAATTAGTGGGACATACGACTGACCAAAAGCGATCAAAGGTGAGTGATAGCAGGTTGAGCAGTCCACATGCCAAAAGGAAGAACAAGGGCCAGTTACTGACCCAGAGATGACACATAACTAATGACTTGGGCGGACTTTCGAAATTTTGAAATTCTTGAAAGTGGATGTACATTGCTGAAATGAAACACACCAAAGAGTCGATGGAGGACTGCGTAATCACCAAGACCTTTGGGATGATGTAGGAGAAGTTACAGTGCGTTGCTGTCATGGTTAGGAACAGATTTGCAGCCACACCAGCGTAGTAGAGAACAAGGCGAAAGATATTGACCTTGTACATCCAGTCAGCATCTGAGTACGTGTACAATACCATGGTGTAGCAGTTGGACTGTGGTGTGGGAACACATGGAATGAAACAAGTGAAACATTCAGGTTCGAGCGTAGTAGCCAGCGATTGGCCAAAAGGTTCAACCAATTGCGTTTTCTCCTTTTCGTATTAGTTTCTCATTTTGGTTCATTTTAAGACACTTCGAAATGTGGAACCACTTTTTATTTATTTGTTCACTTACTTCATTGTACACATACACACACAAACGTACTCATACCTATCAGGCAAGGTCAGCCTCTTTTGCGACTATCTGTTAAAAGTACTGAGGGCGCGAACTCGAGTTGGAGTCAGACGAAAAATCAAAGTAACTTATAGGTAAGCCGCTCGCGTGCGTTTTTGTAAGCTGAGACCGTTAGCGGCACACAGGCTTGTCTTTGCAGCTTATCCCCTCGCGTCCAGAAACCAGTGGGGATACACAACGTGTGACCCCCACCCGCACACAGCATATGCACGCATTGAAACATGGAAACTCATCACAAAAGTACCTGGTATCAACCGTAACTTCTCAGCGTACATCTTATCTTTCTGAACTGGACCACATTGATGAACAGATTCTGAGCGTGGGATATGGGCAACAACCAAGATGCATCGCCAATGCACACCTGAGCGAGCGTACAAACATTAACTTATTCCCCAGTTCTGTTACCGGAAGGAATCTTCCCAAACAGAATGAGGAGAGTTTGCCTAAATTCACTCAGAACCATGGGATAATACACTCCGCGACGAACTCCGTGAATTTTATTGCAAATCACTTACAGTGAATGAGATCAAGTGAGTTTTGTTCACGAAGTGAGAATCAAAACACAGAATGTACAAAAATATCTGTGATAAACAAGTTTTCATGACAGAATAAATGAAAATTGGATGTGACAGAATTTCAGCAACACCCAATGGTAGTGCCTCGCAGAACGGAAATTTGAGAATTAGTTCCGGCTTCTAATACTTATGCCTACGTATCAAACGCAAGAAAACGGTGCTTACTGTCAGCAAGGCCACGAGAAGTGTTCAGAGTACACAAAAAGAACAAGATTCCTAAACTAAAAGAAAGAAGTAGTATTGAATGGACTCGCATGCATCCACTTTCATTGCATGTAATTCCAAACCAAATCTCCAGAAATCTGGAGTCGTCGATGGACATACACCTTGATTATTGTGTAAAAAGGACCTCCATTGCTATAAACCAGACATACCAAACTATTCTCGACATTTCATTGATATGAAACCATCACTTTCATAGGATGTCTATAGATCTAGTGTCTTATTATCTTATAAATAGAAAATTGAAATTGAAATTGAATAGAAATAGAAGTAGAAATTAGGAAATAAGCATCACTGAGAGATAAAAAAGGCTTTGATCCCCAATCGACGAATGCGTAAAACAGCGAGACAGATGAATCACACGGTGCCTCAAACTCGCCATGGAGTGCCTTCTACTTGGTCTTGTAAACACTCTGAGCTAACCAGATTTCACTTCTGATCTCCACCTGATTGGGTCTCCAACAAGAACATTAGCACGGCGTAAGTATAAAGATTCAAGTGAAATTTTTGGCTGCTCTGAGATAGGTTGTCAGCAAAAATGTTCAGACTGTATCCACCGCCCATCTGCACGGAGGCCATTCTCTCCTACGAATATGATTTATCAATTGGATACTTACATTATGCTCGTTTTCACAATCCCAAGCGTTTCTTGATAAAGCTGCTGGGCGAGACCAATGTCAGTAAACAGTTGCTCGTGGACGATTGTGCTTAATGGGTTGTGCATGTTTGCGGAATTTGAAGAATCCACATTCACATCGCTCTCGTTTGGACGGTCGTCGTCCTGTCCTGACGCGATTATACTGGTGAGTCCACACTGAATACGGAAGCAGTGGACTAGGGTTTCACTCATCAGCTGTGTCAGGGTTTGAACATCTGACATGCGAGGCGAGCGTGTCACCACTACTCCATGCTGGACCTCTGAATTTTCACTTCTGAACAGGCGGATATGTTCATGCTTCAGCGATGTGCTTGGTTTACCGGATAACTCGAACGACGACACAGAAACTGCCCTGGACGTGTCGATCGAGTGCTCCTCACTTCAGGACTTCCCAGGCAGGTAGCGCCACCGGTGCCTGAAACCTGCTGAACGATTTCTGTACATTTTGCGTTCTGTTACGATCTGTTTTCATGCAAAAGGATGCAACTAGCGACACGGTTGAAATGAAGGATTTCATTTAGTTATAGCGTGATTAGTGCAAGAAGCCCTCACTAGGAGGAGAGAGTAGACAGAAGATACCAAGTCACAGACATTTCAGAGAATGTCGGTGTTCGGAACAGGTTTATGTCCTGGACAACCTATGACAACCACGGTTATTGCGGAAAGTCTACTGTGGTCGAAAATCCGTGCGCGCAGCCAAAAGGCCATACTATGCGTGCACCTCGGATTGTCCGGTAAGAAGCGCCTTCAATGTGTCCATTGAAGTGCGGTTTATGTAGCCATTCTCACTAGTACAGGATTGAGGTCAGGTAACTCCAACAAGCCCGCTGTGGATATAGGTCGGGTGAGTGACGGCGAGAGTTCTCTAGATCACATGAGAGATGCGCGCAGGTTTGGAAAACTGGACAGCGTTCGACTGTTTCGTTCGCTGTGTTAGACGGATGATGAGACACAAGTGGCACGATCGAAGCGCCTGTGAGGCCTCCAGACAGTTCACGCTACACATGGCACCTTAATTGGACGAAACTCTTGCACCAAAGTCAGCTTTGAACGACAAGCTGATTCATCTGCCATTTAACGTACTTGTACAGACAGTCATGCTGTATGGGAATCTTGCTTACAATGCGGACAAGAATGCACATCGGTTCAGTACAAGATCACTGACGTCCGGCCCGTGACGAACAGACGCTTTCGGGAGCCTGTGGCAGGCGTAAAAAACAACGTCATTAACGTCTAATTTCTGTTCACTGTATCTCTATCAAAAAAGTACCTGCTTCAACACCAAGTAGTTCCGCAGCTTGAGGAGCTCTGCCTAATCAGTATTGTTTTGCTTCATCAAGATGACGTTGCGCCACCCCAATTTCGAAGTGTACGTCAATATTTAAGTGAAACATTTAGGGATAAGTGACTCAGTCGAGGGGGCCGTTGGAATGGCCACCCAAATCGCTGGCGATGAGCCCCATTGACCTATTGTCTTGGGACTATTCGAAGCGATTTCTACAGGAATGAACCAACAATTATTCATAGTTTACAACTGAAAGCCGTGAACGGATGCAAAAGAATAACCCAATCAACTCTGGATAATATGATGGTAAGTGTTGTATCTCTTCACCTTCCCTGACGCTACCGGGTTACAGTCAGGAGACAAGAAGGTGGCCAGAAAATACTGTGTATTAATGCAAATACAGCGTCCTATTCGTACTCACTTGGGATCACATTTGGTGGTCGATCTGTTCTCAACCAACCAGTGTGTCTGCTGCACGCCCACACCGGTTTTCGAGCGGTTGTTTTCGTTGTCACGGCTAGTCATGGATGGCCGTCTGTGGGCTTGGTTACGGAGTGCACATGTTAGCTTGGCCGTCAGGTCGGCCTGAAATGAATGTGTATTTTTTGACCTTACTCCGGCACATGATGAAGACGGACGTGATTCAGACGCGTGGGCGTACTCGTATCGCACTGTTTCACCACATGATTGTTCAGCTGCGCAGTAGGCTGATGCGCGGCCGTACTAGTAAGTTGTCATAGGCGGATGCCGTCATGCAAACAAAACGCAGTTGGGAATTGTAAACATAGATTTCATTGGCCTATGAAATTCTTTCTCTGCAAAATGTTTGATTACGGAAAACAAGTTTTCGTGTGAATCATGTAGAAAAAATAGTGGTAACACGAGCTAAGATGTCAGTATCATTCTGAAGCCTGACGTCTTTCGAAGGACTAGATTTCTGAAGCGCCCTTTTGACAATGAAATCGAGTGCTTCGTTGGCGTTTCTATATAGCAAGTCCATGTAGCAGTAGGGAGGTTTATTAGATGATGATTAACTGCATGCTTAGTAACAGTCGTATGATGCCTGTCACAACAGCTAACGAGGATCTTGGGTTCAACCGGGAAGCATTTTAGGTGCGATTTGCCAAGGTGGTCAGAACGGACCCAGTAAAAAGTACCTTCCCATAAAGATAGTCAGGAAAGCCCTACTGACTTTTCCGAATTATTCCCTATCTTGGTACCTTCGAAGAACTAAAGCCCACCCACGAAAGCCAGCCGAAATGGCCTGTTATAGCCTGAAAGCCTAACCTTACGTTATTTCGAAATTAGGTTCAGTACGCTGCTCTCTTTGAGCTGAAGCGTCTGTTCCTCAGATTCATCAAATTTTGAGTGTTTCACCCATGTTGCTGTGCACTTTAAACCAAACGCCGTTAAATGGACCCATCTCTATCAGCTGCGGAATTACTTGATGTTCCAACAGGTATAGCGTCTAGGCGCCAATGACAGTACATATAGGTAACTTTATTCTCATAATTTTGGTGGCATAATGGCCGTAACAGTGTGACTTCAATCTGGCGTGGAACCCAATTTTGCGGACCCCGTTATTCTAATATAAACTGGCCTATTGGTTACTAGGGCGAAAATGGGTCTATATGGCCTGAATACCAGATTTCCGGACTGTCTCACTGTAACTGATGCAATAGACGCACATTACTCTCAGAATCACCGCTTGCAAAACATACTGTTAGATGTTACTGATATGAGCAGTTCTCCGTAATCTCATACCTGCTTCTTGGGGAACCTCACATGAAAGACATTTCTGCCGTAGGAATTTGTTGCATGTACCATTCCTTATGCCAGTGTGCCACAACTTCTCAAACACGCCTTTAGGTTACTTAACGCACTTCAACATTAGTTGTATCACACCAGCGCGCAAACCTCACTGCCACTTAAACCTCGCTCTCGACACAGCATTACAATCCACACTTGGCCGGCCGTTCCAGAAAAAGGGTCCACCTTAGGTGCATGACACTGTCGTACGCGTTTCTTCCAGTTCCGGTCCATCTGTTCTTAGGCTTCTACAGGCTCACCACTTGTGTCTAGTCATCCATCTAATTAGCTGAAGGTACGGAGACAGTCGAGAGAGGTTTTCCAAACTTGTGCACAGCTCTCACGTGATTCGGAGAACACTCGTTATCGCTCGCCCCAGTCACAGCTATAATGACCTCTAGTCTGAAATCCTAAGAATGTGCACATCCGCATTGAAGGCACTTCTCAACGAATAGTCTGTTGGTGTTTTTAGTGCTTAGGGGCCGGACGGTGAGGTGTGCTGGTTGCGCGCGCTGGTTTTTTCATTGCAGAAAGCACGGGAACTTTCCGGATTAACGGTAAATCAAAGAACCAAATCGGTGCATCAAACTCAGTGTACTGCATGTGTGTGGTCTTTAAACTCGGTTGATTCTAAGTTAAATCACTCATAATTTTCTGTCAGGAACCATTTTCCAAGTCAAAATGCCAAATCAGCTGGTTTTAGGCGGAGACGATCTCACTAGTTTCGCATTTCCGAAAATTTCCGCGGGCCAAGGTAAACAAAAATGAGCTGCAAACAAAACAGCTCATTGGGAGATCAATAAGTTAAATCACTCTACTCGGTATACGTCGAACGCCGTTCAGTTTGCTGCATCTAGCACACAAAATGATGTCAAGGCCAGCATGCCAACGACTCATGTGTTGGTAGCTTTGTTTTTGTTCGAGTGTTAGTCTACGCAACCTGCCTACTGGATGGCTTCGTTTTCGAGTCGGACTTTCATTAGCGAAGAAGAACGGAATACCATTGATAGTTCATCCAAACGTGAAGCTTCCTTGTGAAGAGGAACCGCTCTACCATATCGCAGTAGATCAGGAATAATGAAAGCCGATTTTTTAGCTGAAGTGTTTCTTAGAAATAGAAATATATTTGCTGAATGTTCTTAGCTGCTGAACTTCATACAAGTAGGAAAAATGAAGTTGAGCCTAATGTAACTCCATCTTCCTGCAGACAGATTTGGTCATTGCGAGTAAACCGTACGTTGTAAGAACATAGTAGTGTAGTACTTTCATTTCTGAGGTCGAGATGCCAGTGTATTCAGAAAGCTATCTGTCTTTGTAAAAAATACAAGCACATCAGGCCGATTACTGACCTCCAGATCTTCGCAGTGGTGTCGGACTGAACAGTATCTTTGATACTTTTTGCAGATAGTTATGTTCTCACTGGTCTTAGCATACGGACAATTCATTTGGCCAAACCACCGTACGGAGAATATACAGTTTTGCCAAATGATTTACAGGCCAACAGATCGATACTCACCAAGCACTCTTTCTCATCATTACTTGCCACGCTATCCGTCTGAGCGACAAAACACTATGTTTGTGGCTTGATGAACGCAGTAACAAAGCAGGTATCATCCGCTTTGATCTGCGAGAACTATTGCTAAATTGTACCTACAAAGTACAGCTCTAACACTAGAGCTCTTGGAAAGGGCACACCAACCATTCCTATCTGGTTAGTTTGATCAGATTGGGCCTAGCTCTGAATAGCCGGAAAAGTTACGCTGATTCTGAGAGTACATGAAGAGCTTAAGCGAATTGTCCTCAAATCTTTGTCATGCCCCTCTAACTACCGAATAAAACCTGAGCTTGAAGCCGGACACCTTAACATGAAATGAATATCGGGAAAAGGAGTAGCGCTGTCGCTCCTCTGCATATGATACAGAAGCCACTTTTGCACCTCCCAATAAGAGGTGCAACGGGCTAAATTATTTATAGCTCGGCCACATTCCATATGGACTTTTTTACTTGATTAAGCTTATCGCAGTATAACGACGAGCAAATCAAACCTGAATCAGCTACATACAAAGGCTCCTTGCATCCGTATTAAAATGATCAAATGTATCAAACACAGTGTTGAGGTTCCCGATACGGAAATTCTAAATTCACGCGAACATCAAAACGAAGAAGTCTACGGTACTCCTTACACAAAGGTAAGCAAAGTTACACAATAAAACTTAATTTTCTACGTTCGTGGCGTCAACAGGTACAAAAGTCTGTCACCGACCGGCACAGTGCAGTGTCAAGGTCCGCTGCGGTCGTCCTTTCCGAGGACAATCTCGTGATTCTGATTGGCGGTGCGACCACACTCATGACAGAACAGGTCAGGGCATGCCCAGCAAACGGGGCACGAACACGCATGGGTCAGCTGCGCACTTCACGCATGGACACATGCTAGTAGACCAGTGTCGGACGGGACGGCCTTTGCAGCAAGGTGAATGGCGGGTAGAGATGAGCAAAACAAATGGAGATCAAAGGAACATGGACGGAGTTAGCAAATTAATGGGGGAATTATCATCAGGTCAACTTAGATTCAATACACAGATCTAGTTTTGCTGGCAAAAGCGAGTCATTGATCTGTGCGACGGATTCCGGAAACAATCCAGTTGATAGATAGATGGATTTGACCCACTGATGACCGAATGTTGCAAATGTGATTGGCTGTCGATTTACCAAATATAAAAGAATGAACGTAAATTTTCAGAGCAATATGCACACGGAGATACCCGAATTTCAGTGGCCTCTTTCGAACAGTAAGTTCCACAAACTGAAGTCCCACAGGAATAGTAAATCCTGTTTATGTGATAGATGCCATTTTTCAAAGTACTTCCGTTCCATCGTACTTGGATCGTGTACTGACGAACATCTAGAACTTCATACCAGATTTGTCCGTTTTAGTCTGCAAAGATTGTTAGCCGACAGCACGGGTTCAAAGGCAGGAAATGCTCATTACTAATCAAACAATGCAGAAACTAACGGTGGAAAATCCGAACACCACACAGATGGCCGCAAAATTGCATTCGCATCATCGGATGGGACATGTTTTTCGACAAGGGAAAAGTTGACCTCTTTTCTTTATTTTGTGGATCATTTGTGCATCAAAGTCGTCACTGCACAAGAAGTGAGTAGCGTTGCTCTCTCCGTAGAACCCACGTTTATACTGCAAACCGATGAATGCCCAGAATTCTGCTGACAGACTCAAGGCATCGCTAGCAGCGTACTGCAACCTAGGGGGCAAAATACCGTCGTCGGTAGGTAGCTTGAATTCGTCAAACGGAGTGTTGTTTGGTCGGCACATGTTTTCTTCCCACCCACAATTTCTCAAACCCGCTCACCTGATGACACGTCAGCACACGCATCACTGTCTGAGATCTGAGACGCACGGGCTTGTCCCAGCAGCTACGTAGCTGATGCGTCAGGCCCCCTGCAGTAAGCTATGGGCACGTGCAAAAGCTTTCAAATCAAACGGTCGTCACACCACCCCCTTTGGGATGACTCACCATAGTGGACTACGAGGGTAGGCAAACCAGTCGACGTACCAAACGCCCGATGCGTTCGCATCTGCACTACGGACGCACGTTTGGACTGGCCATGCTTTGGGTCGTGGAAAATGGGCTGCTATCGTATGTTGGCACATAAACCACTCATTTCTGAGCTTGTTTACTTGCATAGCCTGTGCCTCAATGCTCAGTCAGGAAGCTGCTCCACTCAGGGAAAACTCGGAGCGCATAAAACAGCATTCTTTGCAACCATGGCAATGCAAAATGAAAAAAATTCGCGAAGGGTTGGCCGAAGCCTTACGGGTACTTTAAGGAGTGTACCTGTTAAGTAAAGCCACCCATCGACAAAAGGGCGGAGTTGCAGTGCTGCTCCGTTTATCAGTAAGCTTAGACGAATCAGCCAAGGCAATTCACACAATCCAACAACCACCCACAACCAATACACAATTAATTGAGGCTATACGAACGGTATATTTGACGTGCAAACCAATCTCTTCAGTGTGCCCATCTCATGTAAATCTGATATTGATTTCACTTCTAACAGTAGCATGAAAATTTCTAAAGCACACATCTACACAAAGACAGCTATTATTGGCATGCACTGCCACAAGTA
Source organism: Opisthorchis felineus (assembly GCA_004794785.1). NCBI lineage: Eukaryota > Metazoa > Platyhelminthes > Trematoda > Opisthorchiida > Opisthorchiidae > Opisthorchis > Opisthorchis felineus. The sequence continues at coordinate 2,383,593 of SJOL01006586.1, forward strand.
GACAGGATGGTGGTATGCCTAAATACAACTATGCGGTGGTTCATATCTCCCAGGTCAGCGATAGCTGTTTCCTGTTTTGTCACGTGTAGGTAGTGCGTTGGACAGCTTGGTCTCACCAGGGTGAGGCCCCATGGCCTGCCTTTTTTATGAGGCCAAAAATGGAATGGGTTACTGTGCTTAGACGAAAATGTCGAGCACTATGAACTCCAGAGCCTTGCATGATGTGGACTTGCGACAATATGTGGAGTTAGTGAAGCGAAACAGCTGGGATAATTGACAAGGGATCTTCGACTAATACACTCATCTGCATACCGATTTGGTTTCCACGAAAGGATCACCTGAAACCCAGCTGAATCTGTCGTCTATGATGTTCTTCAACTGAGTGCGCTGCACCGTGCCGCCTCATGTTTCACTTGGTACGATGTTCGATATATCAATACATCATATAGACATAATGCACTACTCAGAAGAATGCTGGAAACCCCTCGACTACAACTATCTGGTGGGCTCCAAGAAGGATAAAACCGGTCGTGCACTGTCGAAGAATTTTCAGCAACCCTATGATTAGTGTACTACGTCTAGACACGAGATCTTGTTTATTCGAAGGTACTCATGACGGGTCCCACAAACTAGTCGCTCCCGATTCCCAACTTTGAGTGTTTATTATCAGTTCCCCCATGGCCTATTCTTGTAAATCCTAGGTTTGGTTTCCGAAAATTGTCTTCACCTGCTAACTGAAACTCGGTTCACTTCGTGCACCAGCTTTAGAGTTGTGTAGAGAAATATGGATGGTATTATGATACTGTTGGGGGATTAGTCATGTTCTATAGAGCAGCGATGAACTAGCTAGCTCGAGTTGCAGTCAAATTCAGGTGGCGTCACTTATCAACGGTCTGTTGGTAGAAACGTAGTGCGAAAACTCCGTTCGGTCACATATAGATACCGAGTAGCCGATCACGTTTTCTAAAGTCCAGCGAAGAGCGAGCACATTTCTAATTCTGAACGAATCATAAGAGAAGTTGAGTGGGAATTTTAAAAGACGACTAAAGGATTTCGATAGCTTGTATTGTGTACAGGCTGATTGGGGGCTGCAATATATGCGGTCATCACTCGCTTGCATGAATTGCATTACGGTTGTTTCAGCTGGGTAGTGGGTGTTGTGCACTAGGCTACTTGATCACGCAGATGCACGCAATATGTTTGTGTTCGCTTCCCTTGTGCATGCGGAACTCTGCTCGAGGCGCCGAGCCTTGGACGCACAATACTTTTTTTCTGCAAAACGTTTGCGAGTGGAATAAAACGCCAAAATGTTCATTTTGTTGAATATCTGCTCAGGCCAAAAATCACTCCAATCTACCGTCATTTTTTCGCGATTTGTTTTAATTAATCTCCTTTCTAAACTTTTGGCGCACATTCGACTTTGAACGTGCTGTGCTGTCTTCAGAAGTGGCTTCACACACGTTTGTTGAGAGATCGGGGGCTGTATCCTTTTCAAGCTTGCCCACTATTGTAGTAAAACAGAGCACAACAAAAGCACTCTAACGTCACGCGGTGGTACAAGTCCGGTAGAGTACAACCGCTAATCTAAATATGGCATCGGACAGACACAGCACCACAGAGATTGGTTGGTTGTCTGGGCCTATGACACACCGATCAATAGTTACACTGCCTCGAGCGCCTCTGTGGTGCTGCCGTCTGTCCGATTTCATATTTGGACTAGCGGTTGTACTCTATCGGATCAGTGGCACTGCGTGACGTTAGAGTGCTTTTGTTGTGCTCTGTTTTACTACAACAGGGGGCAAACTTGACAAGCACATACACATCACTAAGCAAAAATTCATTTACATTTTATTCAAATAGATCATGTGTTTTCTTGAAATAACACACTATCCATGAGGTTGCTGAATGCTGTTTATTTGCAAGTGAGTCTATTTCACCGATTAGAAGAAAGGTTCTTTTCAGGGACATACAAGCCTATTTGCGTCATTTCCGGCCTCCGCATAGTAATACGAATGTCGCACTTGCTCCTAGCTCATTGCTTCTCTTCTCAGTGAAGTTCATTTTGTTGATGGGTACCCGGATTTTGTATGGCTAGAAATGCTATAATCGTTTGAAAATGGATTGAAATTATATTGATTATCGCATTTATATATCCCCATAAACTTGCATTCCAAGTAAACAAAGATGGTTGGTAGAAACATGTCGATTTTACCAAGGTTAAGTGTACCGTAAACCACAGTAACAATGAGAGTATAACCTAACCGCTTGATAAATCATGTGTGGGAACTTCGCGATACCTCATTAACTAGCTACTCACGACGTGTATTAGGTCATCCCTAATGAAACTGAAGGATTTGCTGACAACCCCGTGGAGTTCTATTCTGATTCCCTTCACTTTAATATTTAACACATTGCTTGAGGACAGTGGACTAACGCCAGCTTGTACAGTCACTAAGCCCATATGGGCCCTTAAACCTACAGTAACACCGGCAGCATCCCATTACGACGCAATCACAATTGAAGCAAACAACTTAAACACCTTGTTGAATTCCACTGCAATCGTTTCGACCAGCTCTGTGTGGAGACATTATGCAAGTGTGAGGCTGAAATTGCTGTCTCCTAAGATAACTTGACCGCTCCATACAGTCCTTTTTAGGAGATATGGCTTTAATTGTACTGATGTTCTAAAACCCTCTGCTTCCACTGATGATTGGAGCAATGTTTTAGAACTATATGTATACATTTAATCGATAACTACGAAGGAAAATCAAACTGATGGAATTCATTAAACAGGCTTGTAGTGCCAATTCATCATCTCAATGAGGTTTTCTGCACATACACGTGCTTCCTCCGAGCCGCTACAGGATAAGGGCTACCTAGCTTCGGTGTGCAATAAATATATATATCAAACAGAGAACTGCCCTAAATGTTCTTTCAGTGTAGATCTTCCAAATCAAAATAGTCAACACAATATAAACTGTAACTAGTGGTTTTATGAGGCAAAATAAAGTGTTGAAGAGGACAATCGTATGGTTAAAAAGTTTTGGCCATAGTGAGTAACCCTTGTTAAAGATGTCCTTCACCAAAACTGGGTTGCAAAAACCTCTGTAACGAGTTTACCATGCTAGCTGAAAGGCTGGAACTCAAACATCATGACGTCAACCGCTGTACTCTGTACCCAGCCAGACAACTTTATGAAAGATAAAGCAAAACAAAACGTTCTAGCTAGGTGGTTCCAAAAAGCTTTTATCCAATTTTTCTCGATGGATGTAGAATAAAGTGACATCTCTCTCCTCGAAGGCTTATGATGCTTTTCATCAAAAACCGGCATCTTTGTGAATTTATTGCGTTTTTGTATGAGTGTTTGTTTGGATAGTTTTCCTTTCCTGGTAATCTTTTCCCCGAGTCCTTCACCAAAATAATAATGGTGAGACATAACCGATGAAGAATGCACCATAAAACAGCGGTCACCTATTCTATATCTATTCACTGCTTGAAGTAGCCGTTGATTCATCAAAAAGTTGATTCGCAGGCCAATAAATTCTGTCCTTGTCTGGTCTCTACGGATTTGGTTTCCCATGCTGATTAAGAATGTCGCCGTATAAAGTAGGAACACAGTTCTATCGTGTTTTTGACCACGTGAGAAGTTGCACCATTTGTTCTTTTTCTTTCATTTTGGCTCATATACTCATGCTCCTTCGTCTTCTTTGGCACACCAGTACTGTTGCCTAGGTCATGCTTTTAGCGGGCGCCGGAGTCATGAAATACCTTCCTGTATGTAAATTACTGTTCTGCAGCTTACTATTTGTTCGCAGGAAATATACTACTGGAAATTTTGAAGTAGCTTGTCCTCAAATCGCTAGTTCAGGCCAACCGTGTGACCTTACTAGCCAATCCGGAAATCCTTTCCAAATGCTACATTCGGGTTATACCCCAAAGTTGCTTGAATTTGAATCATTTTAACAATCACAGGTGAATCTCTGTTACAAGAAACCACTGAAGCCTTTTTTTGTCTATTTGCGTGTCTCAACGATCCACATACCTCTCAATGTCTGTTCTTCACAGATCCCTTGCAATAATTGCCCACAGAATGAGGAATTCAAAAAGAGTTTGAGATCCCTTTTGTTCTCCCACAGAGTCTTTCAGATGCAGGAAAAAGGCAGGTTGAAGCTGAAAGTTCAGAGAAGCCACACGTTTAATTATTCTTTGGTATGTTGTTAAACCTGCAGCTGACAATCACCGCGGCTGATTCGGAGTTCAAACTATTCATGCGAAAGAAAAAAGCCATCAGACGAGCGCTGCACATTCAATTTTTCAGAAAGGATTATCATTCTAGCAGTTCGCTCGGTCACATTCTTTGCGTATACTCAGACAAAAGATGCCTCTCATCCTTATGAAATACCACTGGTTGTATCCGAGACTACGAGAATTACCTTCGGAAGTGTTGCCTCCTCGCCATAGGTCCGAAGAAATATTCTCACAAAACATTCTTGATTTCACTGAAAGCTATCAGTGCTGCGGTAGCAGTGGTACCACTGCGCGGTAAAAACGCTTATTTCATTCTTTTCCTTTGGGGCAATATCTGATAAATGATAATGAAAAGGCATACTCATTCTTCACAGGAAATTTACATTTCACCTTTTATCTGCACTCTGTTGATAAAGCTAATCGATTCGTCCGTACTATTGCGTGTATAAGAATGAGATAATCCTGCCAGGAGTAATCGGCCTACGTACTTGATACTCAACGAGTCGTGAGTTTACTGCAATTTCCGTGGCCGTCCAAGAAAGATTTGAGCGCTGTTGTAGTTGGCCACTGATGATTAAAAAACACCCCAACAACCAATAAATAGAATCACGTTGATTTTCTGTACAAACACTTACACTTGACTTCCATTGTCGTATTTGGACAAACAAGGTCAACTCATTTCTGAGTTGGTCCCATTTAGCTTGGTCACCAGGGTGAACTCGTATGCTGCTCACATGAATCAAGTTGCACAGAGGCGGGAACCGCTGGTCCTCGGTGGTTTACGACATCGGAGTTTGGAAAAGTACTGTCAAATACAGTGAAACTGCAGTTTTCTCATGCTAAACAGACACGTTTTTGGTCAGTGCAGATCTAAGGTGTCTTGTGGACATTCATCATGAATGGTTTCTGTTTGAACATGTCGTTCATGAACTAAAGTGATCCGGAATTAACACTAGACCTGAAAATACACGTCCACTGGCGGGCAATCATTGGCTCTAACAATCTTCGAGATACAGGACTTTGAGTCCGTCTGTCTCCATAGTAGCCTGAGCGACACAGTCTGATTTTATCAACGTGTTGACCGTAACAAACATCCAGAGATACTACCTTAAGGAAAAAAACAAAGGTAGTAATTTTTGAGTAGCGGTTCTATCTGAGAGGGAAGCAATGAAAAGTGAACGAAAAAATGGAAGTCACTGGTTGCTGTCCAAAGTGGCCAACCTCTTGCTTTGAAAGTCTTGTAGTTAATTCCCTACTTCAGATACAGATTAAAAGATACAAAGGCGAAGATGTTCCCAGGTGCAGACGATCGCCGTTCACCTACTTAGTGAATGGGATAGTCACAAATCAGTAAAACTAAAACCAAGAAAACCAAACATAGTAGCTTGAACGTGACACTGGAAGATCAGGGTACGTTTACGTGAGGGCCTTTTCTGGAGTGTATCAACGAAAGATATCATGTTATGGATAGGAAGCCGTCTTATAGATCCTATCAAAACTGAGGAACAACAGGTCCCCATAAGTTCGAATGAGGTCAGAAGGAATGGGCTGCCAAATACAACCACTGACTGGGCTTGATACTACATCATCCCATATATCTCAAATTTTAGTGGGCACAAGTAAAACAAAGTCCATGCAGATCAATACGTTTATCCCGTGCGACATCAACCCAAGCCGGAGGGACTTCAGGCCTTAGACTTTTAGAAGAGAAAAACGTAAAGCGAGTTCCTCACGGAGCCAAACTAATCTTGCTTTCGCATTAGGAGGACAACTTGGAAGACAGTCTCTCTTTCGAAATGGTTTAATTTGGGAGGAACTTTACCTGCGTAATGAAATTGTGGATTCCATCTGAGAGTGTTCTCCATTGGGAAGTGGTCTACTCCGAGGACAATCTCTCCAAAATTATTTGGCAGGCCAGCCTTTGACAGCCAACGAAGCAACTAAGTAGCTCATCGGATAAGCCAGTAAAGATCTCAGTGTTTCTATCATTCAGGTCACACAGAGTTACCCACAGAGATTCACAAAAGTCGACCACACAGCTTGTGCAATAAAATGGATAGTTCTGAAAGTTAGGACAGACTAGGTTACTACCACAAATTTTACACAGAATCTGCGTATTTTGTAAACATCAGACATGTGGTAGCTGATAGAAAAAGTGTCGGGAAACTTATTTTGACTATAAAGCGGCTATAGTTTGCCGCAGGTGTGGGTATCTGCTAATTACAATGGTTACAAATTACGATACAGTACAAAGAGAGCAAATACCAACCGGGTGATATTTTCTTTAGCCCGTGGGTTCCAAAACAGATGCGAAGAAAGGAAGGGCAACTGTTTAATTTATTGAGCATACAGGTGGTGTTTATGGGGAGCAATGTCCCACCGCAGAACCATCAGAAATTCACTGGATAAGCGTCACTGTTTAAACCAACTCGTTGCGACAGCGACTACTACAGCCACTTGTGCTACAACTGCAAACGAAAAGAGCAAATAAAGAAATGAGAGTTAGAGAAGTACGGAGTCGCCGCCCTGTGTTCGCCGATTACGTTAGGATTGATTTGTTGATACGATATCCTGAAAGTGTCCAACCGATGTCCGAAAGCTAGAAGCTTGATGCTTCTAGCGGCACACGGCGCTTTTTTCGGTTTTATTCAGTCCCCATTAATCATGAGTAGCCATCTTAGTTAAAGTGAGTCAGTTTTCGTTTCTCAGTTAAACCTCCCTGTTTTACTCTTAGAATCATGTCCAGTTCAGAATAGCCTTATGCACACGGATAAGGAGTTCCTAACATTCTCCTTGGCATGGGAACAGGATTCGTAGCTCTCAAAGATCGATGAGTCATCTACTGAGCCAATTTTAAATGCACTCTAGAGTTTAGCTCTTTGTACAAATTGGCAATACAAGCATTTGGACAGTACTCAGGGTAGAGTATTTAAAAAATTGTGGGTGTTATGCAACTATGAGGCTTCCATGGGGTAGCTTTGTGCCCTAGATACTGCAGAGTGTGAAGTAACTTACCACATACCTTCCGACACTAACTGGAGAGTTCAAATTCATTTAAGACTGCAGCACTTATGTTTCTAATCCTAAACCTTTTTAAGTTGTCCCACATAATCTTGGCAGTGAAGGAGACTGGGTGATGGGCCTTCTGAAGTGCCGACATTGAATCGTTTGTTAGGTACTCCAAATCTACATTCTGGTCAAAAGGCTGACTGAGGTCGGTTGTGTCGTGCTGGAATTTGCAGCCACTTTACTTGGTCGTTCACATAGACTGGAAGCACAGAAGACTTGAGTACAAAGTCTGTGGTAATTCGCTCTTATTACAGAATTCATTCACTATAGCCCAGTATCACTTGCAGGTGGATGTACAGTTTATAGGAATTGAAAGCGTATAACTGCCGTTGAGCAAACCTCTTTCTGGATGCACATACACATAACAGGGAAAAAGCACTGGATTCAAATTTTTCTCTGAGAATTCCTGATAAATTAGTCAGCTGATCGACAAAACTAGAACCGTTGATAAAGCGAACATGTTCGCTTCCCAGACTTGACAATTCAGCTTCGTGTTTGCGGGGACGAGGTGTTCTTCTAGGGTGTCAGAGGTACGCAGTTCAAATCTGGTTGTCACCAAAGATCTGCACCACGGATGGGCACTTTTAAGAGCAAAACTCAAGTTTGTTTCTTCCCATTTCTGCTATGAGCTGAGCCAGAGAATGCCAAGTTCTGTTCAGCCGAAGGTCATGTGAACACAGCTTAACAAAATACTCCCTGAAAAGCGAAGCTTCGTTGTTCTTGCTTGCACTCCGTGTGAAATTTCGGGGGCCTTCGAACCACCGTGGTGTGAGGTTGTTCTAAATGACTTTTCTTTATCCTATAGAGCATAGCTCACCATTATCTTCTTTCGAGGAAGCAGAGTAGATTTGGGGGACAAGGGTTTACGCACAAAACCTTGCCATTAGTTGAAGTGCATAGTGCTTTGTCAGATGAGTCATGACATGAAGCTACGTTAACTTTTCCACCAGTTTAACCTACTGGTTTGTTGTTGCTGTGTATGAACCTCACGGGTTGGATTTTTTATTCCTTTGGCTCTTTCCGTCCATTGAACGAATTGTGGAATAATGTTGCTAGTTGCTTCGCGGTCCCTTCAACCAGCAGACAGGGGACTTCTGAGTGAGTATTTTCAGAGCCCGCCACTCCAGGCACACATAAGTTTTGAAGCTACGGACGGATCAGCAGTATTCGTAAAATCGCTTATCTCGCCAGGTTCTGCCGGAAGGTTGTACACCCGTTTCACTACTTAATGCATTATTGTAAAGTACTGAGAAGGTGTCTCAGCCTTGTGGTTGTCAGGCCTTTCTGGGCCGTCTTGAAATTCCCCGAAGCCCATCTCCGTATCTCTCATAATTTCAGGTGGTATATTCTAGCGGTGAACCCGTTTTGTCTTTTCAGCTACGGTAATTCTTCTGTCGTTCCGTAGAAATTAGCTTTAAATCCAAGGCTGTGTAACGTGAAGTTCTATTTTCGGGTCGTACTATCTCCTCCGATGGTTATTGGACTAACAATTCATGCAAGAATGCTTTCAACTGGCTGCCGGCCCCAATTCTGAAATGCTGTACGCACACTGTTGCATCAGCTTTTCTGAATAATCGCCATGGTAAAGAGAAGAACAAGTTGTGAAAGGGAACCCAGCATAATGCTCGCTTAACGCAGCCTCGGTGTTCACGCCTCAGGCAGTCTGCATGGAAGCTGATATCATGAACGCCATTGACTGCGATTAGCTTATTCATTATTACGCAAGTTGGTGTCCAGTGGTCTTACAGAATCTCTCACATATCTGTCCCTTACTTCACTTCCCACTTTTTCCATCACAATAAGCATTCGGCCCGTACTGCTTTCTTCATCGCGGCAAATCCAATGTGGGTTACGCGCGGGGTACACACAAACATCAAGCTAAGGTTGTTTAGTACAGGAGACACTGTAACTTTGAGTGTAAAATAACAGAGGTTGCACTTTGGTTAAAGGGGACTCAACATAAGGTACCATGTGAGTTCACATGAGGTGGTCAGTTCCAAATAATTCACAGTGGAGGATCTTGATATTCATACCTCAATAAATTTGAAGGTAGGAGGGTTACTGAGTAAACCATTTCGAAGCCTTACCAGAATGACACTTTAGGAGACTGGGTGACAAGAAGTGCTCCTGAGGTCGCCTAGTAAGTAGGTTGAGTCACACCCACAGATTCTTACAAATATGCGGCGTCTCGCAAGTACAACCAAGCACGGTATTACCAGTGCATCTTAATTGGACCAAAAATTCAGGACTGGGCACGTCACTAAAATACAAGGAAAATAATGGGGCAAAGATATGTCTTTGGAGAACACCTGCACGTGTCATTCCCTTGTAAAATCAGTTCGGTTTATGAAATATTCTCGAAGAAGCGAGGCAAGAACTACTTCAGAAGAAGCTGGAACAAGAACTCTTGTGGTGTTTTTTTTTCATTTGAAAGCACTCGTTCTAAGCCGGCCGGTAGTTTAACGAGCCTATGTTATGTAACGGCGTCGACCTTGATGCTCTTTAAAACCCAGCACTTTTCCAACAAAGAAACGCTAGCTGGACGGTGCCATCTGTTCCGTGATAATTCCGGCTCATATTCTGAGCAGCTTAGATGCCGGCAGATGACGATTACTAGCTTCCTCAGCGTTGATTTCAGTGAGTTTCCTGTATATAAAATCACTTGGCAGTTTGCTGATATGGTCAGCCTCCTCCATGTGTGAGAGAGCGAGCCGTGGATCAGTGGACACTGCCAGCGTATTCATAGTTGAATATGTCCGCGGAATGTCAAACACAAAAGGTTTAGATCTGTTTCTGCACAGCTATTTCAAGGAATTTCAAATCTCGTGGTATTTCTTATTGCTAAACAGGACTTTTTAGTTTACCCGTAGGCTAGACCCTTTAATACCTTCGGACTTTCCTTCTGGTGAAAATTCTTCGTTGCAATCGCGAAAACCTATGCGCTCTGGTGTTAGGGTTCTCATGGGACAACGCACATGGAAACGGAAAGCATGGCGACCTTCCAGACGATCGTGAGGAATGAAAAATACAGTAATCGAGAGAATATCCCCCAGATGGCTGCTGTTGCCCTGAGAATAGTTTCTCTGGCACGAACTTGTGGTTTTTCCCCCATAAAAAACAGCATGATTTATCTTTGAGAACGCCTTCAAGCAGAGGGCTAAAGTGCAACTGCCGTATGGACTAATAGCGTTGTTGGTGTTGTTTTCAAGCCCATAATCATGTTGGGCACCAGGTCTTGTTGGGAATTATGCAATATTTCGAAATTTGACATAGGTGACCATGGAAAAAGTGAGCTAAGATCACTAAAAGGATACGAATGTAAAGGAGCAATTAGGGCATCGAAGAAAGGATGAACGGGCGACAATAAATTAAAACAAATAATGCTGAAGAAAGTATTAGGTTCATAGCAATAAGCGAATGAAAATTACTTAAGAAGCGAGGCTTGCATTTCAAAGCTGGAAAACTAATGGTTTAAAAAAGTAAAGCAGAGCACAACTTTGTACATGATATCAACCGCCCCCCCCCCCGAAACGGTCACCACTAAAAGTTAGCAGCAATAAGTTGAGTTATTTCCTAATTGATATTAGCATGAAGGCAGCTTTCTTGTTGAACTACATCGTTAGTATGCTGATACTCAATATGATCCAGAAGTACAGTCAGGAAGTATTACTGGAAGTCATTACTCTGGCTATATCACTCCGCCAATTATTAACGTGCTGTTCTATTCATCCAAAGTATTTCAAAATAGCCTGCTTGTAGAGAATTCATATGTTGCTTCTGAATTCCACCTCAAAAAGCGTGAAAGTGCTTTAGGATCTCAGGGGTCAATAATTCTAGTTTTGTAGCATAATACTGCATATAATTTATTGGTCTCTGATAGAACACACTACTCATAAAGTTGCTGAAAACTTTTCGACAACCTACTGTCACTTTCACACTTCTTGTGGCTCATCACGTAGGCGTAGGAGTAGTGTGTTCCGTCGCGAAAATATACTGTGATATCTCAAATATCAGGCCAAATGAAACATGAACCGATCTTTGCTCAGCACAATCAGATAAATGATATATGCAAGAGATTCGTTTGAGTCTTTTGATAACACCAACGTAATTTTCGAATGGGCGTATTTCGCCATCTTATTAATTCATTTTACTAGTCCAAACCAAGTGGCTAATGAATCACCAGTAACTCTGTAAAATAAAGTGCCACATCTGAAGATGTGCCCACTCTAAAAGGCATCACCCAAATTTGTTCGATATTCCTACGGTCAACTGGAAGTTTTCAGCCGATGGCTGTGCTAAACTTCCAACTAAGTAGAGAAACCGTGAAGTTAGCTATAGGCTAATATCGTAAATGAAGTTCGGATCTATAGCGGAAAAAATGCCGATTATTTGATAAAATCCAAAGGAATGTAGACAGCAGGCTACATGAACCAAGTGACTGACTGACAAGTGTATGCACAAAAGACCAAACGAGATTGCAAAATGTCAGGGTCTGGCTGAATACGTGAAAGGTTAGCTGTATAGTAGCTGAGTAGCCGAAATTCGAGCAGCTTTCTACTTGGATGCCTGTGACATCTTTGTTTGAAGGAAATCGTATACTCAGGCGTACAGCTAAAGGGAATCATGATCGTTTAGCGATGCGAGTAAAGCCGCTGTAGTAAATGCTCACCTTCCAGGCATTTCGACTGGTGAGCAAACATACTTTGTTCAAGTATAAGGGTGTTTTTGAACAACGCATGAGTGAACGCCGCTTTTTGTTCTCTTTGCATAGGTGAGTACTTGTGTTGGCTGGAACAAAGGATGGGATAGTTTCCACTCAAGAACTGGGAGAAAACTGTCGGTGTCGGTAACATGGAATTTGCATTGAGTGTTGGAAATAAAGTGGAGCAAAGTTGACGCCAGGCCTGTATCAGTTCTTACCTGGATTCATTTGTTTATGCCCATAGATTTGCAGTGGGACAGTTCTGTAAAGAGCTCGTATAACCGGAACACTATCGAAATTAAGGTAGAACTGTTTGCCTTAAGCCAAGTGGAACTGCACACACCTGTGACGGTAATGGATGAGACGAAAAAAATTACTATGAAACATCACAGCCAGCGATAACTTTATAGATTTAGTCAACTGGGCTCGTATTGACTACTTTTAGAAGCTAGTGAAGACGGAACATTCTGCCTGTGAAAAAACAATGGCTATGTATACAACATGGAACAAGTAATCTTCAGGACAGCCGTGAAGAGAAACCACTCGGTGGATCATCTGACGTACTTTTCACAGTTTTAGTCCAGTAGGCCGTACCAAACTTTTGAATGACGTAAAGATTCCCGCTTTCATATAAAGATTTAACCCTTCTTGCGTTATTTTATGTCCACATCAGTCCATAAATCAGGCAGATCTTCACGTGAAGCAAGAGTTTGCCTGCCTAGCCAGACAAAAAACAAATGTAGACGTCAACTCTGTAAACGAGAAGAACGTGGGAATCTACCCATCCAGACACCGCAACTATGTGTTGTACGTGTAAATCCAAATGGTTAGGTTAATCGGACCGGTTTAAGCTATAGGGGAATTCCGACATTGTCCACGTAGAGGTCTCATCAATGAATCAATAAATTGGTGATTCGCACGCCTGGAATGTTGTATGCGACCTCATTTTTCATCTAAAGCCCTGGCGAATGCTCACTACAAAATCTTATGTGACGCCAAATGATCAACAGAGTCACAAGGCACATTGGTTTTCTACCTTTTCAACAATACCTATGGCTGAAGTAGTTAGAGGGGGTATCATATTAAGATAAGACATTGCACACACAGCCAAAATACCGACTGAGTGATTGCAATTCATATAGTTCAGGGACCAGAGTGCGAGCCATTGACAGAGGGTCCGCTGTCTGAATCCAACCCTGGGCTTCCAGCTGCTCCGTTCTGGGTGTAACTAACAAGGCACTGCCAAATTCGTTTCATACGTTCAGGCTGAGCGGTTTCGCTGCGCCAAACCAGTGCCATAGATGAACCACCTGGTTTGATTGCTGGTGAACCTTACTACCCGCTTTGAATGACAGTTGAAAAGTGGACTGTCTCTGAAAAGCGAGTTTCCTAACATGGTTTATATAACTGATATCGTACCAACATGGATAGACAAAGATGAAGCAACATCAAACGGATCTCACAAACTCAAATTTTACCCGAAGTTATCCTCTGGTGCCACCTGGTGCATGCCAACCAGCTTTCAGGGGAACTGTGATTTGTAGTCAACTCCGGCCCTATTGTAGTGCATATTGATATGAGGAGTGTTTTCATTAACAAGCAGATGGAAAATGCTTCCTAGAAATTTACTCCTATCCTAATAGTGTGCATAAATTTGTGTGGAGAAATCACCTGCCAGTTTCCTCGTTCCTTGCAATAAAGTGCAATACAGCAGAAGCGTGCATCCACCGGTGTGTTAATCAGTCCCATTTTTAGAAAAACAAAGCACCGATATGAGGGAACATTCTTCACTTAATCAAATTCCGCACCTTCACTAACATGTGATTTTGTTTTAGGCCTCAAAGGACTTGTATTGCATAGATAGATATGTGTCACTCTATTGTCGGCTTCCTCCAGGGTCACACCAACTGTTTCTATAAAGCGGATGCTCCCAGGTGTCAGTAGTTCAGCACACGCACTACACAGTTTTGTGAATAAGTAACCAGGACTTTTTTGTGTAGGGCCAGAAACACCAATGTTGTAAAGCTTCATTACTGAAAGCTAAACATACCGAATATGCGCGCCATTTAGGAAAGATGGAAACGGAATAGTCGGCGAAAAACAATTACGTATGTGTGTTTAGTGTGGGTGGTGATATTTTTTGCAGCTGATCGTCACTAGTGAAGTAGAGCTCGCCAGAACAAAGATGACGGATACTTAGTTGCCAGTAGAGGCTACCGAATTATCTGTTAGTTCTGAGTGCAAAAAAGACAGGGTATGGGTGTGAAGTGCTGTCAATATACTCAGAATAACGCATCTAGTCGGTCACTCTATGACCTTCACTAACCCGCCGCTCTAAAACCTAATTCAGCGGGAATTTCATGTCACTGGAGGGTCAGAAAATATCGTTTCATTCGAGTTTGTGCCGCTTTGATTATAAAAACTTTTTCAGCTCAAGGACCAACAGCATTCACATGGCATGACAACACCGCTGCAACTAATACAACAAAAAATATTATGCCTATGGTACTGTTGAATCGCCGCACACCTGTAAGGAGGGCACGATTTTGTAAGCCGCTGGATTACTGTCTAATGGCTCTTTAGATAGTATGGGCAAAGCGATCAATAGCGCACTGGTGAATCAATGAGCACTCGCACACCTGACTGGTTAGTGTGCTGCGTTACGTATCTCTAGGATGAGTTAGCATGCGTGACTGCATGTGTGTACGCACTCACAAGGTAGGCTGTAATTTTTCTATTCAGTACTCTGCTCTATGAAACTGAAAAACTATTCGTATGATCTATTGGAAGCATCCATATTTAGGCTTTTGAATGGAGCCAAGGTTCGCAGTGCGTGTTCTGCTTCGAAAGCAAGATTTTCTGCTGTCGCTTTTGCCTTCATCTTAATCTCGTGACTGAAACGTGTCTAACAAGATATCCTGAGGTAAATCACTGCTGCATTCCGTCCTGTCGCAGGTCATGGGGTACCGTCGTCCGATGCAGCTAAGGTAATGAGTTTCTCTTTTTACCACAGAGAGTAATTTCATATAACACGTGATCTCAGCTCGGAGCCACTATTCCAGGTGGCCGGCTACGTCAGGGACCATGAAATTTAAGGATGTATACCGTGTCACCAGGATAGAATTATCGTGTGTGGCTGCATAACACTGGTTAGATTATCCATCCATCTTGGTGTTGTGTTGTTCCGCCTGATCGACAGGTAACAAGGCATCGAGTTTTGTTCCCATCCGCCACCCGAGAAAATCCTTACCTGGTGAAACCCCAATTGGTACAGCCATCTTTGTTGTAGAAAGTAGGTGCACAATATGTCGAAAACATTCACTCGTTCTTCCTTTCATTTCCATCCTCTGAAGAACCTGTTTTAATGTGTCAAACAAAAATTTCCGTTTCCAGCGGATTGAGGATGATATTGGGGACTAAAAAAATGGCCTATGGCGAAAACCTATATAAAAAACTGATCAACTAGACTGAAGTCAATTGTCTACTTTTTCCTTAAGGAAACTACTCATAAGGTTGATGAAAACTCTTCGATACCAACCTTATGAGTGGGTGCGTTCATGAAAATATACCAGGATATCTCGATTATGGCAGCAACTGAAACATGAGGTGGCCCTTGTGCAGCACATTCAATTGAAAAATATCGTAAACGAGAGATTCAGCTGCGATTCAGTCGATTTTCACTTTAAAACCGAATTGGCATACAAATGAGTGTGTTCGTTTAACTGTGTACTGTTATCAGTCACGGGTGTTTCTGGGGTACTATCCGCTGCAAGTAAGCGATTTAAGCCGGAAATAGTGGTAGCCGTGGAAAGCATGTCTAGTGGGATTTTCTCCGGCCATTTGGAATAAGCATCTACAAGTATTGGCCATTAAGTGGACCACCATAGTCTGCATGAACTTCTTTTCCAAGGACAAGCTGAAACGAGCCAGGAGTACAACTCAGCCTTTATATGAACTTTTGCAGTTGGCGGGCATCCCATTCTTATGGAGGAATCCAGTTTCGTTAAAAAACGAGTTCGTATGTGAGGCTGGTGTCAACCAGGCCACAAATTTCAACGATTTGAATTGTGAGCCTGAACTCTACTTTAATTGAGATAGCTTACACCCTCGGGTAACTCTGCCAGCACAGGAAATGAAAGCGTTCGTGGAATGTTGAGAAACTTCCAAGTAATCGTATAGAATGTTCTTACAGAGAAGACAGGATAAAACATTGAAGCAGTCTTTCAGAGTGAAGTGAGACTGCTGTGGAAGCATATAATAACAAAATTGTACATATTCAGTTGCATCTGGCTCCTGCATCAGCAAGCGCATCTGAGGAGGTACTTCCGGGGTAGCTATATCAACTAAAAAAGCCTTCTAGTACTGATGTCAGAATAAAGATGTCACACAGTTGTTCAGGTCTTGGTTGAACCCATTGATGCTGGCTGCCATAGTCTTCCTCACTTATGCTTCCAAAATTACGACTGTACGTAATGTGGTCAAGACGGATAGTTATTGTGTGAATGACTGAAAATAAAATACCGTTATTCTGCCGCTGTCCCAGAAATGCTTGCTGATGACACTGCAACGTTTTCCGCTGCTGTTCACTCGGTCCTGCTGTTGCGACATCTGCCTCTCTTGTTGCTTTAAAAGTCCCAGTAGTATTGTTTAATCCATCCTCATGGTCAACTATCAAGTGGCCCCACACGGGTAAGGGGAACGTGAGCCAGCAAGTTACTGTGTAATGACTGTTTAAAAGGTAGGGGAATATAGGGGATGAATAATCAAACCCAAAGAGATCAATAACGAAATGACAAATCAGTAAACACTCGCACATGTGACTGGTTGGTGTTACTTGTCTGGAATGAGTTAACATGCTTGACTGTATGTGTGTGTGAGTACACTCACAAGACTGGCGGTTTGTTTTCTGTTCAACAGACATAAAACGAACAACTTAGAC